>PHNY01298641.1:0-14482 GCA_003724115.2 Anethum foeniculum
ATTATACGCCTTGATGGTGGGCATTTGGACTTTCTCGAGATATGAGCATTCTTAATCTCCTCCGTGAATGGTGGAGTTGGATCATCAGCATCTCCTAAGGGTAAGAGGTCATTGGGACCAGCCCTTGGGACCTCCATCCTCCTTCTTCATGTTGGATCACCTAGATCAATAATCAGGGGATCGTCCCTCGCCTTGCCTGATCCTTCAGTTCTCCCTCCTCTTCTTGATATTACTTTTTCCAAGTCTTTCTTGAGTTTCTGAATCTCTGCTTTATGAGCATAGATCCTTTCGGCTATAGTTCGAGGAACCTCAACTGTAAATGTTGCAGCTTGAGTTAAGGTTTTATGTTCACCTGCACCACTTCGTGTTCTCACCATGGCTACTGTTTTTTTTCCTCATACACTCTTGCACTAATGAATTGTTTATGAATGCTTGACTAAGATTCCAAACACTTCCAATTGAATCAGGGGGCAGGCGGCTGTACCACCTTTGAGCCCTATACTTAATCGCATCATTGACTGGTTGTAATAACATGGCATTGGAGAATGTTCTCAAGTGATTTGCTGGATGACCAGTTCCATTATACGCCTTGATGGTGGGCATTTGGACTTTCTCGAGATATGAGCATTCTTAATCTCCTCCGTGAATGGTGGAGTTGGATCATCAGCATCTCCTAAGGGTAAGAGGTCATTGGGATCAGCCCTTGGGACCTCCATCCTCCTTCTTCGTGTTGGATCACCTAGATCAATAATCAGGGGATCGTCCGTCGGCTTGCCTGATCCTTCGGTTCTCCCCCCTCTTCTTGATATTACTTTTTCCAAGTCTTGCTTGAGTTTTTGAATCTCTGCTTTATGAGCATAGATCCTTTCTGCTATAGTTCGAGGAACCTCAACTGTAAATGTTGCAGCTTGAGTTAAGGTTTTATGTTTACCTGCACCACTTCGGGTTCTCACCATGGCTAATGTTTTTTTTTCTCACAGACGGCACCAAATGTTATGGATTAAAACTGAGATTTTTAATACTAGGGTTGATGATCTTCGAGCCTTAATGAATGTTCTTGTGTTTCATGACTTAATACTGTCTTCACAAGATGCCTACGTACCTTGTGCTTTTTCAAGGATCAAGTCAAAAAACATAGTTCCGGATTGAGGGGTCAGGCCCTTTAGACAGGCTTCTAGGAGCCTTAGAGTTAGGCTAGAATTAGGTGACTTGATGGACAAGTCTCGAACTTTGATTGGATTTGGAGTGCAAGGAAGTAGGAATTTGATTCCTTGTAACCTTAGGTTACTTGGGGGCTACTCTTTCTAGAAGTAGCTTCTTATTAGAGCACATTTATTGGGCTTTTTAATTAGCCCCTTTATTAATTATGATTTTAATTATCAATACGGGTTTCGGGCCTCATTAACAGAACTTACTTATTGGTCTCAAGGGTTAATTTTGGCCCATATCATATACATTAAATTTAATATACATTAAAAAGATATTTAAAAAGGATATATGTTGATAATAGTAATATAATATTTGTAATATATTGGCCTATAATTGGTAATTACTACAAGTATGAACAACATAAATCAATATATGCAAAAATAAAATATTGCTAAAAATTCCACTAACATGAGCAACATAAATGAATACTTACAAGATATGAACCAGAGAGAGCGGCTCAAATGGGTTTAAACCCTAAAATGGAAAGTGCATATTATATATAAGTATCATATTGTATCAATGGCTCAGATTGGTTGATCATTTCATATCTAACGATTGTTACGCAATTCGGGTTAAGGCCNNNNTAATGTTAAAAAAAAAATGAGTTACTTCAAATAAACAATTCTAACCATTCTAATCAACTTACTAAATTTGCTTGGGTTTTTTACAATGTATTTTAAAAGCATATTTTTGTTAATGTTATTTATTGTAATGTATTGTTTTAGAAAAGTAGAATAAATCTCAAAATTGCATAAATGTATCCTTAATATGATTATTCTAATATCTAAAAAAAGAATTTTTTTGAAAATATTCGAATTTTAGATGGAATAAATATTAATTCTAAAAAAGATTAGATAAATTCAACAAATCATATTAAGATTAATTATATGATATACAAATTGTAATATCCCGCATTTTCAGAATTTATTATATTATCATGTGAATGCATTTGTGTGATTTTTCTACGGGGAGAGGAATAAAATTTTGGATATTTTATTCCTATATGGTGTTTTCTGTCCTTAACATGCTCAATGTGATAATTCTTAGTGTTTTATCGATCCTTGTCAGTAAGGTGAAAGTATTTATATACTTTTACTATTTTCAAAATTTTATTAAAAGCCGGTTCCTTTAGGAATATCGTTAAAGTGAGCTCATTTTAAAATGTTAGGGTTCGAGTGGATATTTTTATCCGCGTCAAAATTTTATTTATTTGATAATATAAAAATATTCTATAATATGGAATATGAATGTTTGTGATTGATTTATATTTTTAGAATTTTCGGACATATTTAATTATGTCCTTTAAAAATCAAAATTTATATTTTTACCAGTATTGTATCTGTGTCCACCCTAGTATCGGGTGAGTGGTGAAAATATTCAAATGGAATATTTTGTAATCGTTTAATTACGTGATAAATGAAATATTATGTGTTTATTTAAAATATAATATTTTTGGCCATAGAATATTACGTGGTAATCATTATCTGTGATTCTGTAGGGACCAAGATATTTTTCTGATAATCGTTACGTGTTTCAATTGCATTTATGTGAAATTATATGTTCGTTTGGACTGATTTAGAATAGCGTATGTGTTGTATGTGTGTTTTGTCTCATTTTGGGCGAGTCGGTATATTTTATACTTATTTTCGGGGTTTATTTCTAATTTAGAAAATATTTTCATTTAATAAAAAGTATCGGACTAGGACCCAACCGGGACGTCAAACCCTACAAAATTGTACATTTATTTTTAGAAAATTAAAACTGGTTTGTCGGCCCGTTATTATTGCACTTTTGAATCGTACGTGAGAAATGGGGAATTTTGATATAAAATTATATTTAAATAAAAATATTACAAAAATAAATTTTCCCCATAAAATCAATATTTCGGGCCATATATTTGAATTACGGGGGCTTTATTTCCAGTAAATATAAATAGCTACAAAATGAATTATCAATTTACAAAAAAATCAGAAAACAATCAGATAATATCTAAAAAGTCAGATAAGGTTGAAGAGAAAAATTTTGTTCTTGGCAAAGATCGAACGATTCCAGGAGCGTTATCAATCCGTTTTACAAGCTTTAATAACTGATTTGAAGCTCGTAACGAGCCCGTTAGTTTGACTGTAGAATCGTAATTTAAGGTTGATTATTTCGTTAATTTGTATTTATTCTATTTATACAAATTTGAGTTTATGATTTATATGATTCGTTTTCTGTTTATGATGTTATATACAGCCATAGTATAATTCAGGGAGTCTATTAATATAAACTTTGGTGTTGTTGGATTTTCTGATCGATATACCCGAGTTTTGGGTTTATAGTTTTTTTTTTTAAATTCGATTTTCTAAGTTTGTGGTTGATTGTTTATGGTTATGATTGCCATGGATTGATTATACTCGATTTAAGCTTGATTTTGATGTTTAATTTATTAATTTTGATTCAGTAATTCGTATTTTCTGAGTTTCGCAGGAAAACTCGTGTTCGGTTGTTTGGTGAGAGATTATGTGGATTCTGGTGTTAAATAGCAATGTTTTAACTTCGATTGTGTTGCTGAGATTGTTTAGATCGATTTGGCATAGAAACCGCGTCGAATCATGCCGTTTAGTTGCCGTTTGGGGTTCACTGGAGCCGGTTGAAGCTCGCCGATTTCTGTGTTCGTTCCCCAGTTTCCAGGTGAGTTCATCCAAGAACTCCGGTCATCCCTACCTTGGGCATATTTTGATCCACCCAAGTCTCAACCCCAATTCCTTAAACTTTTTTTAGGAATTTAGTTGTAGAAATAATTCAAAATTCACTTTTAAATAAAAAATGTATTTATGTAATTCAAAATTTTAATTTAGTTAATTATTTTAAATAATTAACTAAATTATTTTAATTCTATAAAAATTATTTTAATTCTAGAATTTATTTTTTGGATTATTATCAAATATTGAACATTTGATTTAATTATTTATAAATCATTTTAATTAATTAATTAATTATTTATTTAATTGAATAATTTATTTAATTAATTGATTAATTTATTTAATCAATTAATTTTATTTATAAATAAAATCCATTTATCTATAATTGAGTTAAATAATATTTTTAAATATCATTTCCAACTTTTAAAGATTTATAAAATATTTAACAATCAATTAATACTATTATTAATTGATTTATTCTTATTTTATTCGTAGTAAATAGACCGTTAGTCCGATTTTGACGAGACGAACGCCTATGGACTCAGAAAAATATTTCACTTTCCTTAAAAATGCTTTCGAGACCCAATTCATTTTCTAGAAAAAGGTCGAGTCTTTTGCAATCATTTCTTAGTCAGGTATTTATCAAAAACTCATGTTTTGACCCGATTTCAGTTTTAAGCACACCGAACCAAATCTTTTAATGAACCGAGTTCTGTGCTATATAAATTATGTGCTTACGTGCATTATATGTTTATATGCTTAACTGGTTAAGAGTCATATGATAATTTGATGTCTATGATTACTATGTATTAGGGGTTATCGTTTGGGTAGACGATAAGGTTGTAGTCGAGCCGTTCATCAAGTATGTCAGGCTATTAGGGACCGCATGAATGACAATTCAAAACGTTGGTGGAATAAAGTTGGTGATATTATGAGATGGTGGAATGAGATAATTGTGTTAGTGTGAGAGTGCATAATTGCTAAGGACCAAAGGCAAGTATTCCCTCACTATTTTATACCCAGAATAGTTAAATGTTTTAAATATCAAAATGTGTTATTTTGATTATGCAAGTACTACTTTGCTAGTACAAATTCAAAGTAGATGGATTTTATATCCTTGAACACTGTACTATTTTATAAAATATTCTTGTGGGAAATTGTGTCCAGAAAATCAACGAATTATTAACATCATGTTATTCTGGTAATTGTTCTACTAGAAGGTAATTTCTTTTCCGATATATAGTGAATAACTATGTTATCCAGATATTCTCTAAAAAAATAGTATCTTGTTGTATGATTTAGCGAATAACTAATTATTCTAGTTATATCGCCGTCAGTTGTTGTGATTACTCCGGACTATGTGAAATGGGGAGTTATGAAAATAAGGATTTCAATTGATTCGATTCCTTTAAGGAAATATTATTTTAAGGTTGGATTGTTAGCGTAAGCGGCTGTTGACGGCGGTCCAGCGTGGGCTAGGTATTATATGAAATATTTATAAAACCACTTTTTGCCAAAGGACAATGTGCTGCCTTCTATTTGGTAACTATGTTTTGACTTGCTTCTACGAAGTAGGCTCCGGTGCTATTACGAGAAGCTGATCAGCTGTAATAGTACACCCATCTGTGAAAGACCAATCTAAAACTTATCGTTTACTGTTAAAGCTTATAATAGCTTTATTTACTGTTCAAATATTGTTGTTTATCTATCTTTCAGATATTATTATGGATACTGTTTTATGAAATCCAACTCTGGTTGAGATTAGATTATTGTTAAATACTTAGTTGCTTCAACTATCAAAGATTTATGAGAAGAAAGTGACGAAAAATATAACAAAAAGGTTATGAGACTGTTAAGGAATTAAATATTGCATTCTTTGACTATTTCTTTACTTCAAGGAAATTTATGGTTATAAAAGTTCTGCTTGTTGTCTTATTCGAAACTATTTTGAACTGTCATATTATGCTCCTGTTTTACTTGCTGAGCATTTCTTTCGCTCATACTTACCTATTTTATAATTAACCTTCCAGTGAGAGATAGACTGGCGGATTTTAGCTGCCTAGCTCAGAAAGAGAAGAGAATGATGCCTTTATGAAGATGGTATGGCCAGGGTATTCGAAAATAGTGTAAGTGCTATTGTATAAAGTTGGTTGTGATTATATTATTTATATTATCGTGTAATTGGGCCTAATATGCTTCTTTTCGAAATTATACTAGTGGGTTAAGTTTTGAGTTTGGAGTTGTTGAAAAGTGTAATAAAAGAAAAAGGAAAGTTTTTAATTGTGGATTTTGGATTCTTGTTTCTAGATCTATAACCTAAAAGATCTTGGTTTAGTTAGGGTCTGATCTTATATTTCAATTGTTGGACAGTAATCAGTGATTGTTTTCAGATTAAACAGATTTTATTGTTTGAGATTTTAGTGTGACGACCAAATCCTATGACCCCGGATTTGGGAGCGTTACATAAATTGTGATAAATTACACTAAATCCATTTTCAAAATTCCAACATGTCAAGATCCATGCATAAAAAATTTAAAAAACAAATCTTACATTTAGAATTTTGTATAAAACACATTTATCTAAAATACAAAGTACTTTTCTTTGCAGAAGGTCATGGGTTTAGTCCAACGAGGTACATATGCTATGAGAAATATGGCCATTTGTGATGAAAAACTTGCGATTTAAACATTAAGTTTACCACTTTACGACAGAAAATAACAAACCATCGTAAGTAATTATGATGATGAAATACAAAATTATTAGAAGATTTATAAGACAAAATACAAAATCAGCGCAAAATTAACGTTTTATTAATAAAATCGGGCTTCAAAGGTCAAACAATAAAAAAATTATAATATTCCATTTCGAACTTATGACAGTTTAAAGTTTTCCTTGTAAGTTGCTTATTTTGATATATTTTTTTACTTAAACTCTAATTATGAAAAAGATAATTATACTTATATAGCAAAGGAACGACGACGTTTTGTGCCAATTTATGAAGAAAATCTTATGATGGAAAAGTTTAGCGTGAATAACTTATGACTTAAGTTAAATCGTCATAAGTTATCGAAGTTGTAAATTCTACTTTTTCCCTAAAAAATTTCTGGTAAATTTAACTTTTCTCAAATTGTTGGAGTCTAATAACTTGTGATAGATTCCGTCGTAAGTTAGCACATGATTTTTTGTATTTACATTTTAAAAAAAAGTTTTTCACCCGTATATCAGTTCGAATTTTGCCACCCATATGTATCAAAGTTTATTTAAAAATAAACCGTCACTGATCACTAAATTGATATATTATGTAATTTCGTAAAGAATTTTTTTTAAAAATAGTTTTAAAAATTTGGGTAAGTTTTGTTCAATTCTCGATCATTTTGACATTTATTATATATTTATACATGATTTTCGAAGAAAAGTGACCAAAAAGATTTGTAATTCAATGAAATAAAATTAATTTTGACAAATATTGTAATAGTGATTTGGAGTTTTAGAACTTAAAATC
Source organism: Anethum foeniculum (assembly GCA_003724115.2). Taxonomy (NCBI): domain Eukaryota; kingdom Viridiplantae; phylum Streptophyta; class Magnoliopsida; order Apiales; family Apiaceae; genus Anethum; species Anethum foeniculum. Next base: position 7,397 of record PHNY01298641.1, read on the forward strand.
ATTGAGATATTGCAATTTAAATTATTTTTGAAGGATGAGTATAAACGAATCTTGATATAATTTGAAGAAAAGAGTATATATTTTTGAAAAAGTATGAATAAAATAAAAGTTCAAGGAAAGAAACATTTCAACTTATTTAACATAATTGTTTACTACATTATTATTTTTTAAGTAGTTCATAGTATTCAATATTTCTTTCACATCAAGTAATCAACAATGTAGCACACAAAGTTTGAGGATCTCCTAATTCAATTCAGTATACATATAATAAACCTGGAGGTCATAATAATAATAACTAAATGTAACTAGTGATAAGTAAAGAATACTAAGTATGAGGTATAAAATTTTCAATGTGTTTTAATTTATTGTACTATTACTACTATATTTTCTTTAATTGTATGGATATCAAATAAAAGAAACAATTTATGTCATGTATTATCTATATACTCTTAACTTATATGTATATATATAATTAGATGATGCACTATCAAACATGGGGCTTTCTTTGTACTAGCATATATAACTATATAATATTAGCTTTTCTTTGACATGGCTAATTTGTTAATATGGTAGACATGTAGCTGACTTGTTGAATTAGGAGTTAATGGTAGTAAAAGTCAATATTTTGCTGAATAATTTCATTTTTCGATATAATGTTATTAATTTAAAGATGAATTGTGATGTAATGAAATTTCATACAATAAAAATGCAGGCTCTCCAACCAACAATTAACATTGGCAGAGCCACATAGTGTATGTAGGGAACTAAGATAGTACTATCCTAATTCAACTAGCAAATTTAGGAGGCTCCTGTCCAAATTCATATTCCGCATTACATATAAATATATCACCATCACTAGATTTTGATAGTTTGTTTAGTTAGGTTGAATGTTGACAAGGACCGGTAGGTTTAAGTGAAAATTTATGTACACAACTATATAAGAAGTGGAATTAATATAAGTATAGTCTATGTGAAATTAAATGCAAATAATATAAAAGTACAACTTTGAATATGGTAAAATATCGGAAATATGACTCTGCTAATGAAATTGATGAAGTAAAATATGATCTTGGCACCTTCAGTACATGTAACAGACTACAGAGATTATATTAAGTTTGACCATCCATTGCAGAGATGCATAAGGAAGGTTGTGTTCACAGTACGTGCATGCCATATAGTTTGCTTTTGCATTTCACTTGCACATAATCGATACACACTTTGTAGGAACCCAACAGCCTTTTACATCTGTGTTGTACCATCAGAACAATAATTACATATAAGAGTTCTAATAAAAGACCTTTTGGTTCATATACACGATATTCAGGCTCATGACCGAGCTGATGACCAGGCTGACCAGACTGCTGACGGTGGAAACGGGAATGAAAATTATCGTGCCAATGATGATGGAAACGTGAATGGATGTAACAGTAATGAAGAAGGCAGATTTAACAACACTCCACTAAGCCTGCAGTTTATTATGTTTCTCATTCTCTCTTGGCTGCCCTGGAATAAATTGTTTGTTACTTTTGTTTTTATCTGGATTTTGTAGCACTCTTTATGGAGTTTCATGTTTAGGGAGTTTCAGAGAGAATATTAGTCTATATGATATTTAGTATATGTGGATTTTGTATTACTTATTATGGAATTTCGAGGATTCTAATGGAGAATATATTGGTTGTATATAAATAGTTTTTGTTTTAAGCTTGTGGCATTGTGGTGTGATATAGCAGGGTAGAATTTCGTTACTATCTTGGAAAGTAATTTTAACCATTATTGGTCGCAACAAATTATCAAATTGTGACCAACAATAGTCATATGTAGTACACCTCCTTTTTGACCGGAAATGGTCGAATTTGGTTGGATTCTTTGCCACCAAAATCTGTCACTTTTGTTTGTGACCGGATTTGGTCAATATACAATACGACGGAAGCTGGTCAATTCGAGTTTCCTAGGCGGGAAATGAAATTTGATGTGAAATTTAAAAAAATTTGAAAACTGAGTTGCGACTATTTCTGTCATAATTACACTTACCAAATGTGACCGTTTTAGTCATAAGTTTTTTCTTCTTTCGACCGCACTTCTATTTTAGACGGCATTATAAGTGACCGGGGAGTTCCGGTCATTTTTATGTTCAAAATGAGAAAAACGGTCATTTTAATGTTAAAAGCGACTAGAATAGTGCGGTCGCTTTTAGCAGTTTTTGTTGTAGTGCATAAGTTACAATGTCTAATCGGTTTAGAAAAGAGGTAGCACACCCCATAGCCTAGAGCCCACCTTACTAATTTCCTTGTCACATTTTTAACCGACACTGCATATACAGTATATAGACATGTATATGCTAATGACTTGACTACATTCATAAAAACAGAAAGGAGATCATATGATTATGTGATCATTATTTGTAAAGGTAAACTTCTCTAGCTTACAAATGACAGGAATGATCTTGTGCTATTCGTGAAGTTTATGGACAAAATTATAGATTTTCTATTTGTTACATGCGAAGATTAGCAATTACAATATTATAAATTCAAGTATCACGAGATCTAGCAAAATATTATTGTTTCAAGAGATCTGGCAGAACATTCACAATTTAATTGAACAGAGATACCATACATGTTATTTCTCATGGTATCATGACACCACAAAAACACTCTAAATACATAGATAATTTGTAATTTCGTATAATCTACACAGTGAGATGTAATTTTTGCATAGAAATGAAAATGAAAAATACCTCATCATGATATTCAATATTCTTACAAATAATTCCTAACTAACTCTTCACATATAAACTTCTATTAACACCACATGATATGGGAAAAAAGTAATCCTTAAGACATAATTAATGATGTATTAATTATGTGGGGAAAATTACGTCCAAGGCCCAAACACAAACACGGTTATTTATTGTTCATGTCCAAGGCCCACTTGTAACCACGAACGAAGGCTCGTCAAGGATACCTCGACTCGAGGTTCAAACATGTAACCAGCCCGTATGAGGAAGGATCTAGAATCTATCGCCTCAAGGAGTCCCGGTTACCTTATACGAAGGAGTCATACTTACCTTCTTTGAAGGAGACTTGTCCACCAAGTCTCCAAATCCTTATCCAACCCTAGGTTCAAACACCTATATAAGGGGCCTGACCCTACCTAAGAACTACGTCTTGACTTGATTCTCTACAATACAGAGATACGTAGGCACCTCGTGAGGACCGTGTAGTCTCGAATTACGCACGAAACCGTAGATCTATTCCACAATATTTGGCGCCATTTGTGAGAAAAAGACATCAACCATGGTAAGAACATGAAGCCAATCCTAGGAACTAACTACTACCCGCTCAGTAGCATCCTGTTGAGATTCCACCACACTCGACCTACACCCCCCAATGAGGAGACGTTTGGCGACCACGGATCCTGCTCAAACACAAGGGACGAATCCCCAAATTCACAAGGGACGAATCCCCCAATTTAAGATCTGATTTCTCAAGGGACGAATCCCCAAACTCAAATGGTATATACACCATTGAGCACTCGGGTACCTGGATTCCAGTTGTCCACGACCGTCATCCCATCGAGAACTAATCCTAACACCACGTATTGGATGCTCTACATCCATGGCGTTGGAGAAAGCGTTCATGCACAACACCACATGTTATAGATTAATGAAAAGATGACATAAAAATAAAATTAACCTTGAATTTAAGGATGAAAATTATAGTTTGCAAAGCTTAAAGTGATTTATAAATTATTAGTATTCAAACATTAGTCGGGGAGGCTACATTAATATTTAAATTTACGTAATTGACCTTTTTACAAAAAAAAAGACCGATCATAAATATCTGGGTTCGTGGATATTAAAATTATGAACTTGACCGTACAAAAAGAGGAGTACTAGGTGCCCCTAAAATTTTCAAATGACATGGCACAACACATGTGAAATTTTGAGTTTTGGGCAAATATGTATATCATCCCCTTCGACATTTATAGGAAGTTATCAATCAAATATGTGGACACATTAGGGAAAAATTTTGGGATTCAGTATATGAAACTCTTTATACAGATGAAATGTAGAATTAAAAATTAAATACTCCATCAATTTGTAGTTGTTTTTTTTTTTGAAAAAATAAAATAGATTTTGTTTATAGGGATTTTTTTTTTGATTATACAGTAAAATTCTATAATAAAATATACCATGATATACTAAGATGAAATGTAGTTGCTTAATTAACACGTGAGAAATCACACACTGGAGAAAAAACAAGACAATTGACATGATTTTTGTTAAACTTCAATAATATGTAGAGTACTATAACTTGAACAAAATTTGAGAAAACACAAAACATTTAAGGGGTACATAAAAATTAAACGTTGTGTTCAAACTAAAATTTTGAAGTACTCAAGAATAAGAAAAATCATTCAAATATGTATGGTAAAATAGATGTATTAAGCCAGAACCTTTGCAGAATTATTGCACAAACTAACATGCAACCGACAGAGTAAGATTGTGTCCTGATCAACCAACACAAAACTAACAGCATGTTGCGTGTGAATAACCTTGTATGTGTGTATAAGTGTGTATAACTATGCACACATGAAACAAGTAAAGAGGTAAGGTTATAAACTGAGGAAGTTCTCTCAAGTCCGGCGAAAGAATTGTGTTTTTAAAGCTATTTTGCTTCTTACCGTATGTGCTAGTTGATAGCCTAACATGGGATAAAGAGAGAATACCGTGTTGTTTCAAATGGCTATCATGGGATAGAGGGGAGGCTTTTTGGATTGGTGTTTAGAGATTAATGTCTTCTAAGATAATTACCCCTAAAATTGTGGAATCACATTTCTGTTAAATTGAATCACCTTAAATAAATTTATTTCTAAAATTAATTAATCCGTAGTTGAGTCGAATAAAAAGAGTCAAATCAATTCTAATTCATGTAATAAATTAAATAATATTTATTTAGGAGCCCAAAATAAATTTTAGCAATATTAGAGCATAATTTATTGTGCCCAAATTTCCCCTCCATTCATATGGGCAGGTCGCATGTGGAAACCTATGTTCTTGCTAAGCCTTGCATTTCCTCAATCCCATAATTTGCACGCGCTCCTTTAACTACACAGAACATTGAGCATTGAGCAGCACCTTACTAATGCTATATAAAATAATGAAAATCTCTTTTTCATATTAATGTGGGCCTCAAGTTTCACAACAAAATTTCCACTATTGAGAGACCAACTTTGAATGATCATATGTCACTTATCACTTTGCCATTTTCAGTAATTAAAGGTGTCCCGGAATACTCGAGAACACACTCAAACAAAGAAAACTATACAAGGCACACAACAAACACATGTTTCAAATACAGCTCAAGATGACTTGATAATGGTGGGAAAAAAACCCACATTTTCGAATACTACACAACGCACCATCTCTTGAACTCCAGTACTAATATTATTTACTTCCATTCTTACTAAAACAAAGAAAATTGTTAAGTAAAAGTAGTTACATATTTATATATGTAATGAATATAGGTCTCGTAAGAGAAAAAGCTAAAAATGTTTGGAAAAGAAGATTGCAAGAGTGACTGTTTCAAGTATTTCTCAACATATTTTAATGAATTTTAATAATTTAATTGTTTCTTGAGAAATTTTTATTAATTTTAAATGTGTTGAAAAGTTTATTTACTTGAAATAAAATAGATGGAAAACAAAACAGGAAGATGCATCCAATGTGATTCATCCTAATCACATTAACAAACATGTTAAAGATTATGATACATAAGTATTTGTTTCCACATTTCCTTTTGTAGTTCACTGAGATTAATATAATATTTACACTTTTAAAATATATTGGTCATCACATTTTAATGAATTTTTGTTAAGTTTTTATATGTTGAAGAATATTTATATTTTAAATTGTGCTAGAAATTTAATTTACTTATAATAAAATAGATGGTGAACACACTAACAAGAAAACTATATGTTACTGCCTAAATATTAATATAAGATCCTCGAAATGGCCATTCTCCAACACATTGAGGTTTTAAAGTTACTGGTTCCTTGATATGGTATCAGAGCTTAGGCCAGCGGGAGGACTAAGGTACGATTCCCACCCACCCCCAAAATTCTCATAATTTATTATGGACACGAAAGGCAAAGTTATGCCCCAAAGATGGGCGCCCGTGATCCACTCTTCTACCTAAAAATGGGCTGTTGAGTGAGGGGCAATGTCAGAATACTAATATAAGATTTATAATGGACACGAAAGGCAAAGTTATTCCCTAAAGATGGGTGCCCGTGATCCACTCTTCGACCCAAAAATGGGCTCTCGAGTGAGGGGGAGTTTTAGAGTAACAGGTTCCTTGACAATTACACTGCATATTTTATATCTAATTCCTCCATTCTGACATCAGTTGTGACTAATATAATATTTATACTACTAGAATATATATAAAAAATATTGCGTTCTTTTAATATTAAATTTAGTCAACTAATGAGATGAAAAAAAAATCTAAAATTAATTTGAGAAAATATGAAATATAGACCCACACCCACATATTCATGGAAGTATAAATAAAACTGGGAATATAGTGAACTAAAAACATGAAAGAGAAGGATTTATGGAATCAAACAATCAAAATTTATAAAATATGGTGAGTTATCCGCAAAAATTTCAGTAGCCAATTTTAAAGAATCACTATATCTAAAATTTAGGATTTATCCACCTAAAAGACAATTATATATAGGGAACCTATTAATAGCAAGAGAAAACAAATTATAATTAAAAAAATTATTTAGATTTTCTTATTTTTCACTTTAGTAGCCCATTATTCTTTTCTTGTTAAATAAATATAGGTTAGAAGTTCGGCCAAACATAAGCTTGTAAAAAGAATTGAGATGCAATTGAAAAGTTTCAAGAATGTTCAGCTGCAAAAACCTTATCAAGTGGCTTGAAAAAGTATTCTACAATTATATATCCGATATATGATTGGCACCGTTAATATACTTTAAAATTTTGAAAATATTAGGGCTATTATGGCTTATTTGATGCAACTTACACTTGGAAACTACCTCTATGTGCGGTTCAACTTG
>PHNY01298649.1:14827-25260 GCA_003724115.2 Anethum foeniculum
TGTAACTCTCGTTTTCTCGGCCTACATATACACACACCACGTATGTATGTATTATCATATCTCTTTGCGACGCGTATTTTTGTAGAGAGAGAAAAGGTGTGCGTGGTGTGAATTGAGATAGGCTTGTGACGTTCTGTGCTTATATATACGCTGCTTCTAGTCACGCTTTTCTGCATTCACTGGAGTTATAGATATACATCAACTTAGAGAGAGAGAGAGAGAGAGAGAGAGAGAGAGAGAGAGAGCAGATTGTGTATTGAGAAGGTAAAATTTATATACAGATTTTGTGTGTGTGTTTTTAATATATGTTATAGCAGTGAATTGAAGTACAGATCTTGTGTGTATATCTGTGTTTTATTTATGTTGTACTGTGAATTAAAGCAGAGATCGTGTGTGTTTCATTTATGTTATTGTCTGAATTATAGTACAGATCGTGTGTGTTTTTGTGTTTGTGTTTTATTTGTGTTGTGAACTGAGGTAGAGATAGTTTGTGTGTGTGTGTGTTTATGCATGTTATAAATGTAAATTGAAGTAGAGATCATGCGTGTGTGTGTGTTTTGTTTATTGTGTTATAGTGTGAATTGAATCTGAATTAAGCCTGATCTTTATGTTGTGAAAATCGTAGCCTAATTTATTTATTTATTTCAGAAGCCAAGGGAGTACAGAAAGGCTTGGAGGAGTTTAGGTGCGGAAGACTCAAAAGTGTGTGCTGAGAAGAAGAAACAGAAGGTATAATCGAAATTAAGATTGTGTGTGTGTGTGTGTGTTTAATTTTATGCCTAAGCTTCATGTATTGATTGTAGTTGTTGAATCGTTCTTTGTAGTGGTTAATTGTTGTTTCTATGTACACATATATGACTGTGTATGCCTGATTATGGATTTCGGTTTCGGTTTCGGTTTTGTTTAGGTAATCAGTTTGTTTTATGTATATCCAGCTTCATAATTCAATGAAATACAAACATAATTTGGTTGTTTGCTCGTTTTGTATTAGGTATGATGTTATGCTTGATTCTGTGTGTGTGTGTGACTTGCAATTTTGTTGGACTTCTGTGTGATTGACTAGTATGGCAATGTCTAGTGATATTATTTTGATTATGTTTCGGATTATTACTGAATTTCAACAAATTATTGGAAAATTAACATATGGCTACTGTGTTATGTTGTTTTCTCTTGATTGGTATAACACAAAACTGCACATTTTTCGCCTCAAAAAGTTTCAATCAAGCACACAAATAACCAGGATTTGTTTCTTTTCCTTTCCTACTTACAAACAGAGCCTTGTGTTTCCTTTTAAATTTCTTCTTATGCTCTATGATGTATAGAGCAGCTTCACAAATGTCAACTGGTGTAAAAAAATGGTTAGATGCTATCTGTTATATCTTAACTGCATTATGCCTTTAACAGTTCTGTTTGGAGCTTGCTGTCTCAGTTTTGTAAGTTAAACTTCTCCTGATTTTGTCACCTATTATTGTTTTGCTTCACCTCATGCTTGCCTCTCTTCCTAATTCAGGCTGTGTTTGCCTCCCCTCTCACTTACTATCCATTCTTCTCTTACTGTGAGTTCAAATATTTTTAATGTTCACTCAAGGATTAGACCAAGAGTTTGGAACTTAAAATTAGTTATATGTTATCTGAACATGCTCACTTTCATTTTAGAGTATTACTAAATTTATATTATACCCTTGATCCAATTTATAAGATTTATTATTACGCAATTAGCTGTACAAAAAGCAAGTCAATTACAAGATCTTTTTTCCATTTCTAACAGTGAGCGATAATTTTACGAACTGAAAATTTGTGATCTTATCTTTTGTAATTCAGGGAGTATATTTATTGTGACCTACGAAGTAGGATTATTCCCGTCCTTGGCAAAACCTTATATTCTACTTATGTCCACCCATTGCATGCTTCCAATTCATGTCTGTGTACACAAAAAAGTAAAAACATATAACCCTTGATAGTTTCTTCCTGGATAAAGTTCAGTATATCAGATAATATCTGTTTAATCTTACTATTTGTACTTTCATACACTGTTATATGTGAAGGACTCTGCTATGAACTGTGAATAATCTTAGAACCATTTTGCGTTCAACTTTTAATAGTTGCACTAGTCTAGTTACATGTTATGTTTACACATTCTGAAAATCACACGCACACACACTCAGTTTGGCGGCATAATTTAGTTACTGTATGCATGTGTTTTGCTAGCATCATTCCTTTACTTATTTTGTTCTAGATTCACAGTTTATACCTTTTATTTTATCATCAGTTGTATATGACTGGTATCTGATGCTGATTCAGAAAGTATGCACTGAGATGTGCTGTGCTTCCTTCTATGTTATGGTCTTATATGACCTCTTTTATGAGGTAACTGGTAGAAATTACTCTGTGCGAGATGAAGTACTAATACTCAGGGTACTCCTTTCTTTTGGTAACTAGATGAGCATTTTGTTGGGCTTCATCTAATGAGTTCTCTTTATATTTCATGTGTTGCATGTCACTTCTGCACAAAATTTTAATCATATCCCTTATTACCTTTTCTGACTGGCTTTCTTTATAATTTCAGGAATGAAAAAAGAAAGGACACAAAGAAAATCAAAAGGTTCAGCTGGTGATGTACCAGCAAACTCTGCCAACGTTCCTGACAAAATTAAAAAACGAGAGAGACCAGACACCACTGAAGATACTTCGACTTCTAAGAAAAAACCGATGCGAGCGGCTGCACGCACTGATGTTAAGAATAAATCAGTTTGCGTGTCTGAAAAGACTCTTGTTGGGAGAAGCAGCGTTCAAACAGTGGAAGAAGAACATATGGCTATAAATTTAACCACTGGTGTGAATGTTCCACGACCAAACAGAAGGCTGACAAACTTCATTTTTCACAATGCAGATGGTGAACCTCAGCCTGTTGAAATGATTGAAGTCAAAGATATTTTTATCTCTGGTCTCATTTTGCCATTGGAAGAAACTTCTGACAAAGAGAAGAAAACTGGGATTCAGTGCGATGGCTTTGGACGGATTGAATCTTGGGCGATTTCTGGCTATGAAGACGGGTCACCAGTCATTTGGGTCTCCACAGAGACTGCTGATTATGATTGTTGCAAACCCGCTAATGTGTACAAAAAACTCTATGGTCAATTTTATGAGAAGGCTCGGGCCTGTATTGAAGTTCACAAAAGGTTATCAAAATCTAATGGTGGTCATCCTGATCTAACTCTTGATGAGTTACTTGCTGCAGTCCTCCGCTCAATGAGTGGCAGTAAAAATTTTCCCAGAGGATCGTCTATCAAAGAACTAGTTCTTTCTTGGGGTGAGTTCATTTATGACCAACTGACTGGATTAGAGGGAGAAAACTTTAATGAACTTCCTGTGCTTTCTGCACTTCGGGAAGAAAGCCAGAGAAAGGCAAATATTCCACCAACTGAAAATGCACCTTCTGCTGGAGAGAGTTCGACTCAGCCGATAAATGCTGCTCATGAAACGCTAAAGGAAGATTTAAAGTTGGCTAGACTGGTGCAGGAAAAGGAAAACTGGAAATCTTTGAGACAAACTAGAAGGCAGCCGCTGGCAAGCTCAATCAGCAAGTTCTATATCAGGATCAATGAAGTTGAGATCGCTAATGATTATCCACTTCCAGCATATTATGAAAGCACAATCCAAGAAACTGATGAATACATTATCTGTGAAGGCAGCATTGACATTCATGACCCTGATGAGCTTCCACGGAGCATGCTACATAATTGGTCCCTCTACAATTCAGATTTTCGGCTGATATCCTTGGAGCTTATCCCAATGAGGCCGTGTCCTGATATTGATGTGACAATCTTTGGATCAGGTATTATGACAGATGATGATGGAAGTGGATTCGGTCTAGATGCTGAAGTTAGTAACTCTGCTTCAAGTGCTTCTGGATTACGAACCGAAGACGGCATTCCAGTATTTTTGAGTGCAATAAAGGAATGGTTGATTGAATTCGGGTCAGATATGGTGTTTATAACAATACGAACAGATATGGGGTGGTAAGTTAACAATTTTGTCAGTGTTTTGACCTTTTAAATGCATACATGCGCAAGTTCTAGTATCTTTTAGTACAATAAAGGAATGTTATTTTATTCTAAAGTATTGTTTGCCTTCTAAATTTTATACAAACACTTGCTTACTTTAATTTTTTTTTTTTTCTTTCTTCCAAGTGGATCTTTTAGTTTCTAAATTTTGTTTTCCTATTAGTACTTTGTACTAAGGTATGATTGTTAAGATTATCATGTATCAGTTTATGAAGCAAGCTATTGACGGCATATTTTTCTTATTTGATTTCTCAAACTGAAGGGAATTAATATGAACCAAATGTTTCCTCTACCTGCAATGATTATGTTTCATGTTCAACAATATATTTAGCAGTGATTGTGGTAAATTCTGGAGTATGTTTATAGCTGTCTGTTCTGCTTCTTGTAGGTATAGGTTGGGCAAGCCAGCAAAACAGTATGCTCCATGGTATGAAACAGTGTTGAGAACTGCTAGGCTATCAATAAGTATAATCAAATTGTTGAAAGATCAAAGTCGAGTTTCACGACTTACTTTTCAAGAGGTCATTAAAAGAGTCGCCGAATATGGGAAGGATCACCCTGCTTATATTTCTAACAATCCAGAAGTTGTGGAGAGCTATATTGTGGTCCATGGACAGATAATTCTTCAACAATTTTCAGAGTATCCTGATGCTAACATTAGAAAGTGTGCTTTTGTGAATGGACTTCAAAATAAAATGGAGGAACGGAGTCATACAAGGTTGTTAGTAAAGAAAAGAAAGATCGAGGATAAGGAAAGAAACTTGAATCCAAGAGGAGCCATGGAACCTGTAGTCTCAAAAAAGATCGCAATGCCAGCTACAACAACAAGGCTCATTAACAGAATATGGGGAGAGTACTACTCTAACTATTTGGCAGATGATATGGACGAAGATACTCGTGAAACGAAGAAAGATGAGGAACTTGACGAAGAAGCAGAAGAAAATGGAGAAGAGGATTTTGAAAATGCAGTAGAAGAGAAATTAGAATCCAGAAAACTTGCTTCTATCTCGAAACCGAAGAAATGTCAGCCTATAAACACTGAAACCAAATGGGAGGGAGAAATAGTAGGAAGATCTTGTGCAGGCAAACCCCTCTATGAACAGGTCGTTGTTCGAGGAGATGCAGTTGCTGTGAGTGGATCAGTACTGGTTGAGACAGAAGATTCAGCTGACCTCCAGTCTATCTATTTTGTTGAATACATGTTTGAGGAATCTGATGGAAGCAAATGGATTCATGGAAGGCTGATGCTCAGGGCATGCCAGACTGTTCTTGGCAACACAGGAAATGATAGGGAGGTCTTCTTGACAACCAGTTGCATGGACTTTGAAGTTGAAGATATAGCAAAACCCGTGGTTGTAGAAATTAGATTGATAAGTTGGGGCCATCAACATCGCAAAGCAAATGCTAATATCGAAAGAAATAATAGATTAAGAGCAGAGGATAGGAAAATTAAGGGCTTACCCTTGGAATACTTTTGCAAAAGTTTCTACTGCCCGGAAAGAGGTGCTTTCTTTGCTTTACCAACTGATTCAATGGGCCTTGGTAAGGGGGTATGCCAGTCCTGCACAATGAATAACTCTGAAAAAGAGGAAAAACTCTTTAAGCTAAATACATCCATGAAAAGTTTCAGATACCAGGGAACTGAGTTTCATACGCTTGACTACCTGTATGTAGCTCCTCATTATTTTAAGGTTGATAAGAGGGACATTGAGCTCTTTAAAGGTGGGAGGAACATAGGGCTTAAAGCTTATGTCGTTTGTCAGATTCTGGAGATTGAGGCCTGCAATGCTTCTGAACAAGACAACCCGGAATTTGTGAGCGTCAAAGTCAGGCGGTTTTTCAGACCTGAGGATATTTCTGTTGAAAATGCATACCGTTCCGACATTAGAGAGGTAATGAAGAATATTATATATCATAACACTGTTCTTACATCATTTATTGCATTGGCTATGCCTTAAATAGACTTAAAGAAATATTTTGATACAGTACTTAACATCCTAGAAAACACGCAACTGATCTGAACCCATAAGAGTGAGTTGTGGACTTACTCTTATACTAACTTGAAATACTTTTTTCAGGTTTATTACAGTGATCTGATAGTTGTGGTCCCAATAGTGGCTGTAGAAGGTAAATGTGAAGTCAGAAGGAGGCAAGATATTTCATTTGCGAATGGCTCGTATATATTCAAGCACATTTTTTTCTGTGAACTTCTTTACGACCCTCAGAGTGGAGCCCTCAAGCAGGCATTACTCCCTTACTACCAGTCTATAGTAGCTTCTTTCATTCTGTTTATTATTTGGTTATAGTTGGAATTTGACATATACATTCTTCATGTTGCGGACAGTTGCCTATTCATATCAAGCTAACTGGGTCACAAGATAAAGTACTGAATGATGCTATAACTCAAAAGAAAAAAGGAAAATTAATTGAAGGAAAATCTTGTACTGATTCTATGGGTGATCAGGAAGCAGATCCCAAAAAATGTCTTGATACACTGGACATATTTGCCGGTTGTGGTGGCCTTTCTGAAGGCTTACAGAAATCAGGTATCACTTCATTCCAACTCCATGCAATGCTCAGTTTGTTTTAGGAAAACCTGGTCTGTTATTACTGAGATGCACCTTATGTACTTACAGGTGCTTCAATGACAAAATGGGCAATTGAGTACGAGGAACCTGCAGGACAAGCATTTAACCTTAATCATCCTGATGCGTCTACAATTATTAGCAATTGCAACGTGATCTTGCGGTTAGTACTTTATGAGTCTTGCATTTTCCATCTCACTATCATTCAGTTATTTATTAAAAATGACGAAGTCACTCTGAACCTAATTATTAGTTCATTAGTTACCATGTGAACTATCATATATGCTTGGAGAGGGAAGAATATGACATTTACTTTCCAAATATAAAAAATACGGTTTTTTAGGCCTTACTTTCCAAATTTAAGAGAGTACAGTTTTTAGGCCTTTTGGATCTGTTATATGTTTATTGTCTAGTGTCATTTAGGTCAAAGGTTACTCCTTTCTCTTGTTTCCTCTTCTAAAAATTATTAATGGATTCAAATGCAGGGCTATCATGACTGCACATGGTGATGAAGATGACTGCATCTCTACTTCTGATGCTGCTGAGATGGCAGCGAAATTTGATCAAACTGAACTTAAAAAATTACCAAGGCCTGGACAGGTAGATTTTATAAATGGAGGGCCTCCATGTCAGGTACACAGATTTATCTTGATTAATCTTACACAGTAAAGCTGATTTGAGCAATATTATTGAGGTATATGTTTAAGGTTTTAACCTATGGTCACCTTTCAGGGTTTCTCGGGGATGAACAGGTTTAATCAGAGCACTTGGAGTAAGGTCCAATGTGAAATGATATTAGCCTTCTTGTCTTTTGTCGAATACTATCGGCCCAGGTTTTTTCTTCTGGAAAATGTGAGAAACTTTGTATCCTTCAACAAAGGACAGACATTCCGTTTGACCATGGCTTCCCTGCTAGAAATGGGCTATCAGGTACACATTTATCTTTTTGTGATTGCATGTTTTCTCACATAATGCTAACAAAAATAGTCAATCTTGATAGGTTTGCATATAAGGAAATCTTATTAAAAGTATCTTCCCCTAAACCCTAGGATCTTTGTGAAAATTGTTGACAATTTTATGCCAGTAGAACAGTCTACTTAAATGCCTATATAGAGCTACAAAATCATATCCAATTGTATTTAATAAAATCCAACAAACATCTTGAGTTAGCTACAAGTTTCATACATTTGCAGCTTATAGTTACGAAGAAACTAACCTTGTTGACAGCCATGACACCTCCCCCATGATTGAATTTGGAAGATACTTCTACCAATCACATTTTAGAACGTTCTAAACGAAGAACGAAGTGTTAAAGTAATTGCCTGTTTTTATGTTGTTTAGGTACGGTTCGGGATACTCGAAGCTGGGGCTTATGGCGTTTCCCAAAGCCGCAAACGTGCATTTATATGGGCGGCCTCCCCTGAAGAGATTCTTCCTGAGTGGCCAGAACCGATGCACGTTTTTGCTGGTGCTGAACTTAAAATTGCCTTAAGCAAAGGTGTGCAGTATGCCGCTGCGAGAAGCACTGCTACTGGTGCCCCGTTTCGTGCAATAACTGTGAAGGATACAATTGGAGACCTTCCTGCTGTTGGAAATGGGGCTTCGGCTACAACAATGGAGGTTAAGAGTCTTCTATAATTTTAAATAGGTTGTTCTGCTTGTAATGTTCTATATTGTTGTTTATCTGAATACTATATATATATATATATTGTATTTGACAGTATACAAATGAGCCTGTCTCTTGGTTTCAAAGAAGGATCCGAGGAGAATCATTGGTCTTGTGTGATCATATATCGAAGGAAATGAACGAGTTAAATTACGTGCGTTGCCAGAGAATTCCTAAACGTCCAGGGGCCGATTGGCGTGACCTCCCCGACGAGAAGGTAAATTTTCTTAGCTGTTTGTTCACATGGATATGTTACTTCCTCCAAAATTCTCTGCGAGAAATGAGTTGGGTGCACAGATTATTATTTTTTATGTGCATAGCAGTTCGCGCATTGCGTGCTCTACAATATGGAATGGCTTTCTATGAATGTATTAGGGGGCCATGTAATAAATGAGCTACGCACTGCATGCAGGCTATAATTTACATCATCCAGCTCAATATGCGTATGGCAGCAGTGTGGCCTGCGCACGCACACACACACACAAAATGCTCGGGGCATTGCTCTGATCCCTTGTTCTTTGTTTGATTTCATGGGTCTTAGTGTCTTACTGCTATGCTGTACATATAATTGATATTATAATTTGTCAATGGTCCAGATACCACTGCCATAGTACAATAGCTAATCAATGGTTACTAGAGCAGTTCAACTTACGCTCTTAGTTGCTTTTGGTTCTGGCAGGTTCGGTTAACAAATGGACAGATCGTTGATTTGATACCCTGGTGCCTGCCAAACACAGCGAAAAGGCATAACCAGTGGAAGGGTCTGTTTGGGAGGTTGGACTGGGATGGTAATTTTCCTACATCTGTTACAGACCCACAACCCATGGGCAAGGTAGGAATGTGCTTTCACCCTGACCAGGACAGGATACTCACTGTGCGGGAATGTGCTCGCTCGCAAGTAAGGCTTGTTTCTTCGTCTTTCGTTCTTCTTTCCTTCAATATACAGCTTCATGAAATTTTGCTTGCTATACAGGAGTACTTTCATTATTATGGTTTAAATTGTATGAACTTTTTTTTGGCAACACAAATTTAATAAAATATCACATGAATTGTCAAGAATTCCTTAAAAGTAAAGTAATATACAGTATATCTGTAGTCATCCTGGCCGGGTACATCAATAATTAGTAAAACAATCACATAGTAGTTCGTTTCCTAATAATGATAGTATAACAAGGGATAACTACCAACTTTTCTTAGAACAGTAATTTATTCTCTGTAAAATGTGAAGGGAAACACGAATATTCGACCTTCAGTACCATTTATTAGTTGTTTAATAGCTTTAGATTTGAGCTATTCGTTGATGTACATATAGGGTTTTCGAGATGACTACAAGTTTGCTGGAAACATCCATCACAAGCACAGGCAGATTGGGAATGCAGTCCCTCCTCCTTTGGCTTTTGCACTAGGGAGGAAGCTCAAGGAGGCAATTGAAAATAAAAGTTCAACCATGTAAACTTGCTCAGATGTTTATATCTGTTGTTTGTTCTCCGTTTATTACTCAATTCCATCTTGCTTTTTGTAAGCCAACAAAACTGTTTTGTAACCTTTTGTTGTCTGTACAGCTGTACATATAGTCTGCCTATGTGGTATCAAGGTATTATGTGTAC
Source organism: Anethum foeniculum (assembly GCA_003724115.2). Lineage (NCBI taxonomy): Eukaryota > Viridiplantae > Streptophyta > Magnoliopsida > Apiales > Apiaceae > Anethum > Anethum foeniculum. The sequence goes on from PHNY01298649.1 coordinate 24,750, forward strand.
CTAGATTACTGTGTTTGATCTCATAGAAAAGTAAACCAATTGTAGCAGAGACTGAGAGAATATAGCAACAGGTTTTCTTTTGGGTATCCGCTGCCTCGATCATATGTTGTTGTTTATGCTCACTGAATAGTGAATAGTATACCTTGATTAGTAACAAGTGCACAAGGTTTCAGCACCCACATCCAATAACATAGCGAAAGGTTCCGCTCCTTAGCAAGACACTTCATCATTCTTGTCGAGCGTACAAATTTCTAGCATATTAAATAAAGTCGTAGAATACTAGAATGGGAGATCAACTGAGTTTACTAATTCGCACGCGGTTTACTCCCTCGGTACTGATAACTCCCAATCCCGATCTGGTCCTTCCAACGCCGAATGCGGTGTAGCTGTTGGTGGGTGTCTGCAAAACAACACCGGAGGGGGGTTTGAGCCCCGCGGCGCCTCCGGTGTGAGAATAAGAGATGGTTCTTGGAAGGTAAAAGACTAGAAATGAGAGAAATCTAAATATGGA
>PHNY01298656.1:1806-13527 GCA_003724115.2 Anethum foeniculum
ATAGCTACTACCAAAAATTGGTATCAAGTTTTATATAAACAAAATGGTCTATGGTATCAACTATATTGACCCCAAGTTGCCGAATACAAGGAAACGCAATCGTATAATTGTTTCACCATTCTAACATAAACTATATTGACCGCAAGTTATTATCATCTGTTACTTTAACAGGATATTACAGCAAGCTTGAAAAGAAAATAATAAAAAGCAGCAACTTTCCTGAATGACTAGTGAAAAAGGTGTTAAATGAACAATGCTAATCATAACTGTTCTATTATCATTGAAAACTAAAACACGGATCCAATTGAACAAAAATCAGTTCCACAATGACTTGTGTTTCTGCAACTATACAAGCTGGCTGCGATTGACTTGAGATATAACCTACAATTGTTCAGACAGACTTGAAATTCCTTTTGGGAGTTAATTTAACTATAATGATGGTTTCTAAACCTGAAAAGATGTTGGACGGATTTGTGCAGTCGATTTTGTTCTTATTTGGTGGGGATCCATTTGCCAACGTATCACTACCACAAGGACTTAAAAATAAGTGGATGAAAAGTCTGACAAGTTAATGGTTTTGCCGAACAGAAAACAAGTTAATGAAAAGTCGACCACTAGTACCTGTATTTCCAAACCTTAAACCTTAAACTTGGTTTTCAATTTATTTCCAGGCTAGACTATATGACACCTTAAGCTTTGCGGGCACAATCTCCTAATCATTGTAATCTTAATTTTAAAAATGCCAAAAATCAATACTAACAATTTTGTATCCTATACTCCAAACAAACGCGTCCTTTCTAACTGTATTATTATAGTACTAAAGAATGACAAATGTACTTAAAAGTAGGTCAAAAAATGAACTGTAAAATCGTGTCAACCACCCCCCAAAATCAAATCAGTCTCTAACTAATCATACAATCATTTTCCAATTGGGTTAGTACCATTTTTTTTTGCGAGTGTGTGTTTTTATAAAAGAAAATAACAATATATTAGTTGTATAACAACTTGCACATATTCATCACCGCCATTAACAAACCACCAATTGGCTGTAATTGACAAAAAAATAAACTTAATCACTTCTTGAAAACAAAACCACTTTTTTTATTAGCCCAAAATTATAAAATTTACCTATATTGCCAAAAAACACACTCATTTTGTCATTGTATTTGTGAATCCAACCCAACCCATTTTGTCAAAATTCATCAAGTAGTATAAACATACAAAGGCGTACAGTAATTCCTAAAAAACATTTTATCAAACAGGTTATTGACATTATCAACAATATATACAGACATAAATACATACATATAAATATATACATACACATAAATTCAATACATACACATAAGTGACGTACATTTTACATACAGAAAATAAAATTCAACAAAAAAAATCGATTCACATATGCGTGTGTGTGTTTGAGTGAGAGAGGGGAATAGAGGGAGAGGGGAAGGAAAAATAAAGAGAGTGAGAGAGGGGGGGGGAGAGAGAGCGGGGGTGCGAGAGAGAGAGAGAGAGAGAGAGAGAGAGAGAGAGAGAGAGAGAGAGATAAATACCTTGAGATTCAGTGTGAGAGAGATGGCGAGCAGGAGGCGACGGAAGAAAGAGGACGGGCTTGTAAGTTGAACACCCCAAATTGGGGGTTAAAAATGCTTATTTTTTATATTGGATACTAACCCCATCCAACCCCTGATGAACCCCCTCGAACCCAACCCCTGGTTTAATATTGTTTTCCCAAACATGGTTTTTATAAGCCCAGCCCAGCCCAGCCCAGCCCATCCCATCCCCTCTCAACCTCCCATCCAAACAAGGCCTTATGGCCAACCATAAGTCAAGTACTTCTCGGAAGAATCGTCTCCGTCGCGAAAAATGATCGTTTTGAAAAACGGTCTATGGACGCGATGCGACGACCACGACGAAGCCGAGGGACGTCCACGACTCCCCGGCCGACCAGAGGGCCATGGAGTCCTCTGGGCCTACCAGAATTCACTGACTTCTCGACAGAAGTCCTTTCGTGGCCGAGATATATTCTCGACCACAAAATCCATTGAAAATTCGTAAAAAACGAAAATCCTTACATTTCAAGATTAGTCTAAATTAGGACTAATTAGTGAAATAAAGGTAATGATTAGTGACTTCTAGTTCAAAATTAACCTATGTTAAGGTTAATTAACAACTTGTACATAGAAATTAGCCTTGATTAAGGCCGATTAGCCCCGATTAAGGCGAATTAAGGACTTTTTCCATATAATTAACCTTTTTTAAGGTTAAAAGGCAAAAAACAAGTGTACAAAAGCCCCGATTAGGGTTAATTATCACGAAATATCGCTTGATTAGCCCAAGTAAAGGCTCGAAGCATCAAATTACAAATCTGAAGTCACTGTGAATGTGTAGTTCGCTCCACCATTCACAACATGACCTAACCCAAGAAGGGACGAAACAGATGTAGGTCAAACAATGACCAGTATAACCTCCATTATAACTTTCACGAAAACCCGAGAGGTTGGGGGAAAATGATATGGGAAAAAAAATAATCCTTAAGACATAATTAATGATGTATTAATTATTAGGGATAAAAACGTCCGAGGCCCTGACACGAACACGGACAAAGACTGTTCACGTTCAAGGCTCAGTCACGACCACGACCAAAGGCCTGCCAAGGCCACGCGGACCCCATGTCCAAACACAAGTATCAGGCCCATTCGAGGAAGGATCTAGATCCACCGCCTCACGAGGTCTCAGACTTACCATCTGTGGAGGAGACTTGTCCACCAAGTCCTCGAACTCTTATCAAACCGTAGGCTCAACACCTATATAAGGGGCTGTACCCCCATCTCAGAACTACGTCTTGGCTTGATTTTCTACAATACAGAGATACGTAGGCATCTCGTAAGGACCGTGTAGTCCCGAACACGAGTGCAGCCATTAAAGCTATACGCTTTCAAACCCTAGCATTAATTGCAATCGCAGCCATAAATCTTGTTCCACAACAAGTTTATACCTCAATTCCTACTTTAATCAATGTCTCTTAATTAATGTTTAATAATAGTTACATAATTAATATTTATAGTTATATCTAACTTATTGAGTTATGTTCTATGAAGACTACTTTTTTTGGAGACTTTGGAGGCCGCTTATGTTCTGCAAGTAAAACATTGCATAAAAACATTGCAAAACATATTATTTTACGAATCATGCTCCACAAATATCATTATTTTACTCAAAATCTTGAATATCAAATATGTTCAGCAAATAGAACATTACAAAATGTTTTATTCTACGAAACATGTTTAGTTTGTAGAATATTTATTCAGCTTGCAGAACATACACATTCTACTTATTAAATAAAAGATCTTCAACAATTTTAATGAATTAGTGATATTTGTAGAACATACTTCACAAAATATTATATTTTATAGTGTTTTGATTGCAGAACATACGTGATCTCCGAGGTCTTCGACGAAATAGCGGTCTCCAAAAAACTTTTCTACATATATATAAATTAATAAATAGATAGATCAGTAATAGATAAAATAGATTATTGAAACACATAAATTAATTATGGCAATTATTCATTTTAAAACATAAATTAATTTTTATGATAATCAAACGGGTCCTAAATAGGTTCCCAGTTCTCAACTCGTTCCCAGTTTTCAACTCGTATTAATTCTTTATGTCCATGAACCATTCTATTTATAATTTTTTTCGCTCGTCCATAAAAAACTTGGAATATTATGAAATTTTAGAATTAAAGTAGTTAATCATTAGTATATAAACTGATACAACTAAAAAAACACTCAACACATACACTTACTCATCTATACTAAACCATAATAACTGGAATATGCTATAATTTGGTACACCCCTCCTTTTGGTTCGGTCTGGTCATCCATAACCGTCAGATCTTGTAAAATGATTAGGACTGTTAGATCCAAATATTAAAAGAATACACCACCCAAGTTCCTAGGTTCGAATCCCGCCAACAAAAAATATTTATATTATTAATTATACACTACCCAAGTTCCCATGTTTGATCCGCTAACAACAAACGAATTAAAATTCTCAGAATAAGGTTATAATTATATATTAATTAATTTTAATATTTCATTATTTATATTAAAATTTTATTAAAATAATAAATAAAATAAAAAATATTAATAAATACTTGTGCATCACAGGATTGAAAAGCTAGTAAAACACAAACCTACTTATGATTAACCAACATACCTACACCTACATATACAACTACAACCATATAAACATTTAAACTAGCACACAACTTCTTATTTATTATAAAAAGACACACCTGCCTACAAACTTATAAACATACACACCTAGCAAACACTTACATGTCGTAAATTAATTGATACCTTTTACCTAAACTATTAAACACCTTTTTATTAAATTTTAAGCCTAACATGCACCCCACACATCTTTAGTGTATTGAATCCTGATACCTTCAAACACATTTGTTTAAATTTAAATATACAATTTCACTTAAAATAATTATTAAAAGGTTTAGTAGGTTAGTATAAAATTTTTACGAAACATGAACTTAACACATACACATACACCTACTCATAAACGACAAACCTACTCATGATTGACACCCCTACGTACAACTATGTGAAATATTTAACCTAGCACATAACTAAGAGCATCTCCAATTGGGTTGACTAAATTCGTTGGCTATAATGATTAGTTAAAATATAGACAACGAAAAAGGTGTCCAACTTCAATGATATTGGCTATAAATATTATTTATATTTTTTGCTAACAACTTTTAGAGATGGATTGAATATAGCCATTCGTAATAGCTTATTTAAATGTTTTGCTAAGGGTATTGTTTTACATATTATCATTGGAGTGCATTAATTGACAAAAAATATGCCAGAATATTATTGTTAAGTCCCATTAGAGATGCTTTTATTACTTATTATAAAAAGACACACGTAAACCTACGTATCTACACACTTACAAACAGACACAACCTAGCAAACACTCACAGCTATAAGCTCATGTGCCTTCAAACACATTTCTTCTAATGTGAGTATAAATATTATGTAATCTACATATTTCTCGAAATTAACGATTAATTAACTGTAATGAATAATATTTTTACTTACTAATGTTATGGTGTGTTCACTTGGCACGAATGAAATGAATTTTCGCAGGAGTGGGATGATCATTCCGTCCATAATGAAAACTAGGTTGTTCACTTGGGACAAATGGATGGAATGAGTCATTCCCATATCTATTCCATTCCATCTAAACTGTTGAATTTCATTCCATCCAAAACATGGGGGATAAACTCATTCCTTCAAAACACAACAAGGTCGCGTTCACTTCGCATTAATGGAATGATTATTCTATTCTTGCGTTTACTTGCCATATCTTTTTGTGAGGGAATGGAATGATAAATGAAAAAAGTTCTTGAGAAATTTTTTGAAAAAATATTTTCATGAAAAGTTATCAGAAAAACATTTCTCAAAAAAAGAATTCTCGAAAATAAGTTTTCAGAGAAAAATGTTCCCGAAAAATGATTTACAAATAAATGTTTTTTCGGGAAAAACTTCCCGGGAAACATTTTTTCTAAAAATTTTCCCGAAACCTTTTTTCGAGGAAATTTATTCTGAAACACTTTTTTTCGAGAAATTTTTTTCCAAGAAAATTTTTTCCGAGATCTTTTTCCAGAAAAATATTTTCCTAGAAATTTTTTCTCCAGAATACTATTTCTGGGAAAATTTTCCCGAAGAACATTTTTTCGGAATTTCTTTTTCCGTAGAATTTTTTTCAGGAAAATTTTCACAATAATTTGTATCCCGAAAATTTTTTCCTCAAAATTTTTTTCCGGAATTTTTTTTCAAAAAAGAATTAGAGAATTTTTTTTTTCATTTTTCATTTCATTCCCTCCAAAAAATATAACAAGTGAACGCAAGAATGAAATAATCATTCCATTACTTCTATATTCCTTTTTTTGACAAGAGACACACATTCATTCCCCATTCTATTCTTTCATACATTTCATTCCAGACACATTTCACTTATGCGAATTGAACACAACCTTATACATAAAAATTACGAAAAAACATATTTTCAGAAATTTTATTTATTTTTTCATTAAACTTAATTTTTAAAATTATAAAAATAGAAAACTGTACCAAATATAATTTTTAAAATTATAAAAATAGAAAACTGTTCCATTTTTGACGGGAGGAGGGAAAACTAATAAACTAAATCCATATAAAAGGCAAAACAAGAGTGTGGTAAGAACGACAGGAGGGGGATGGAGAATCGTCGTTCAGTAAACAGTCCAAGAAGAATACTGAGCTTCTCTAGTAATCGAAGAGCCACTGTCTTTTTTAAGGACACTGATGATCATGACCAACTTCTTTCTAAACCAAAATTATCTTCTTCTGATCGAGACGCTGGTCCGAAACCCTCGGAGGTTTACGGTTTTGTTGGTTCTATCACTACTGTTGTTGCTCTAGGTATTATATGTTATTGATATAAATTGAGATTACTTTCTTAAAATTTAGAAATGGGGTGTGTTTATTCATGGCATGCACACCCTGTGTTTGATGAAATGCCACTTTACGTACTATTTGATTCGAGAAAAGTGGCATTTCATCAAACACAACTCCACCGTCTAAAAAATTTAGTAGACTACACCAGCAATAGCAGTAGAGAAGCAGTTTACCGTAATGATTTATTAGCAATAGCATATAAGCACAACACCAGCTAAGGGCAGTACCCAGGTTGCGGATATTCAAAACAGTTAACCCTGATAGTGGAAAAGGAAGAAACACGCCTAAAAAATAAATGTACTTACAAAGTGAGGGGAAGCAAGAAAGTGTGCAATATATATGTGATGGTTTATTTGGATCTAAGTGAAACTTTTACAAGTAGAAAGTGAACTAAAGCAATTGGAGACAGTAGATATTGAGGCGGTTTAGTTCATTGAAATAACTATAAATCAACCTCAATACATTATATTATTGTAAGTAATGCCTCTTGGTACTAGTGTATTAGAGTATTATTTCAGGGAATTTCTTGCGTATATGAAACAATTGATATTAGTAAATTTAGACTCTGTCTGTTGCAATAGCACCAAAAGGCATTCGCATACCACGATATCATTGTTTGCAGTTTGTAGGTGATTGAAGTTCTATTGGCCAGTTATAGAACTAATAAAAAAGCAGGTTATAGACTTTGTGTGAGATCAGCATATCCTGTATTTTTGTGTCCGAAGTTCATTTCATAGGTGGTCATTGAGATAAAAGATGTAATAGTAATACTGAATGTTTTCCTGGGATTTTTTTACTTTTTGTATTTCGCTCCTTCGTAATATTATGTCACAATCTCATTTCATGCTCGTGCAGTTGTTTTCCTGGTGTGGGCATATGTACCAGAGTATTGGTTACATACTGTTGGGATCTATTACTATCCAAGCAGGTAAGGTACCATATTTTTTAAATCTAATAATTCCCTCTTTTCTCATTAATAAGAATTCTGCAAATCGGTAATTAACAGTTTTCAAAGATTGGCTGCCTTATTAGATTGTACATGACTAATCTTGTATGACTTTCTTGTAGTTCATTTGTTCTAATCCACTTCATTGAGCGTTGTATTTTGTATTTTAGGTACTGGGCAATAGCAGCACCAACTTATGCTATGGTGACCCTAGTATTGGTGATCGGATTTTACATTGGCATCAACTTCATGGTGACCCCTCCACCAACTTCCTTCAACACAATATTCGGTAAGTCCCAACTTTGTTGAATATTTATCTTCTGATGAGATGTTTTATTTGCTTCAAGTAACTAAAATCAAATTACCTAGTTAGTTCCTTCTACCAAAAATTTTAATGTACTCTGGACAGATGAGTACAGCAGGAATCCTGTGAGCTCCGTCCTTTCTACGGATAAAGACGAGCCTCCTATTCCCCCAATGTTCGATATCAACATCAGCGAAATCAATGATGCCATGTTTGGCGATCCAATATAAGAATTGCGTCTTGCCATGGTAAACCTTCGCAAGTAATTTTGCGTCATTCTCATTTTCATTAGTTTCGTTTCTTTGGAGTTTTTGAAAGTTGTGCCGAATCTCTGGATAAGTCTGTAGACTGTAGTCTGTAAACAGTTTTGAACTTCAGTTGTTTTTTATCCATTTAATGGTGTCACGTCCCGTTATTATTAAGTTTTGTGCTATTGTGGAATCCCTGGTTACAAGCACTATAAAGACAAATTACACATTATTGATTCCTTCTTATTTAATTAAATAAATTCTGGGTGCATGCAAAATCTCTAGGTATGAATTTACATTAATCACTTCTCGCATTTTCTAAACTTCAGGGTTGCAGCACAATGGAAAATGACAATCCAAGAAAAAGTGCACCGCAGACCACATGAAAACTGGTTTGCGGCTTGTAACTTTTTGTGCTGTGTATAAAAGAATTATTTGCTAGTGCCAGTGACATTCACGACTGAACCTTGACTCATAGTAACAAATGCGGAGACAATGGCAAATGTATTATGTTCCCATTGCTGGGTTATGTTTATATCCATTTTATCCTTTTTGTAGAGCTCAAGAATTCTAAACTATAGTGTCTGTGAATATTTAAATTAGTGCAAGTGATCAAAACCACACACAAAAAAAATGTTTATCATTTTTATGTGTTAATATGTAGTACCATGTTTGCTAGCAGAGCATGAAATGCAATTCTTTTTAACTTTGAAGATAAGCATGAATGTGTTCAGAATACATGTGAAACATGCCTTAATATTCGACTACACTATGGTCAGCATCATGGCAATGCTACCTTGACAGTATTGAAATTGAACCAGGACGAAGACGAACTTGGTCCATTAGCAACATATTTTGGCTTACTGGCCAGTTTGATGTTTTCGTCTCACCTTGATCGCTAAGATAATAAAACTGTCACGGGAAACATTTTGGATATTTAACTCACTCTTGTTTGCTATCCTAGATTTTGTTTTTCAGTAATTGGTAACCAGAAACTGATGCACCCTGCTCTTCAACTGCTATCATTTGCAGTGTTTGAAGATCAATAGACAAGTCGACAAAATTATAATTTCTAAACTCATGCTAACTTGGTTTAGGCGTTCTGTACCTACAAGTTTTTAGAATTTTCAGCCATCAAGAATTTGAAACATCAATATGCAAGAGTGCATGTTTCGCATCCTCGCCCTTGACTCTCGAGTGCATTTTTCCTTCCTCGCCCTTGAACACCGAAAAAACGAACAAATGTTCGAAAGGAACAACTTGTTCACTCCTTTCACAGAGATAAAGTGGGAGTAATGACTGCACGGTCCAATTTGCATGTTAGGTGTTGGAAATTTTTTATGTCAAAATCAAGAAATGACTGACAAAGACCCAAAATAATTTGTATGTAGCTTCGACTGTCTTGCAGTTATTAGTTTTCATTCACTACTCCTAGAACAGTGTAAGGTTAACTGCTGGAGTATATTGTTGATTTTATGTGTATGCCAAATGAAACTAAAAAGATATTAGAGTATCGCTATCTCATCATTTATGTCTGGAAAGGGTTGATATATAGATATTAGAGTATCTTGATCCTAATAGTTTGGAACCGACAGTTATGGCTATCTCCTCGTTATGTTTTCATCTATCTCTAGAAAGGTAGAAGGGCTTGATATATAGTCAAAAGATTCTTTCTATTTGCGTGGAAGTAACAGAAACACTAATAAGAACAGCTATGAATTCAATGGTAGGAGCAGCAGAGAAGCTGGGTCATGTAGTTTGCATACCTTTCCCTGTTCAAAGCCACATAAAGGCAATGCTTAAAATGGCAAAGCTCATTCATAGCCAAGGTATTTTCATTACATTTGTCAATACAGAGTTCAATCACAAACACTTTCTTGAATCAGGAGCTATTCAGTCTGTTGGAGGCCTACCTGGTTTCGAATTCAAAACCATCCCGGATGGCCTCCCTCCATCTGATTCTGATGCCACTCAAGACATATTAGCACTTTGTCATGCCATGTCAGAATATATGCTGCTACCATTTCAGAACCTCCTAACAAAACTTAATACTGGAAAACGTCAGGTGACTTCCATCCTCACTGATGGTCTCATGCCATTCACAACTGATGCTGCACAGCCACTCGGTATTCCTACTGTTTTGCTCTGGACAGTTGCTACTTGTGGATTTATGGGATATTATCAGTTCAAAAATGTCCTTGACAGAGGTCTTATAGCACTTAAAGGTACGATTTTCCAATCTAGAATCAACACACAACTGCAATAATATATGTAACCAGTAACAATACTAGTATTCAACTATTCATACAAATAAAATGATCAGTGTCATTGTGCTGCAGATGAGAGCTATCTAACAATTTGATATTTGGACACCATTATAGACTGGTTCCTAGGAATGAAAGATATTCGTTTAGGGGATCTCCCAAGCCATGTTAGAATAACGGATCCAAATGATTTCCTATTCAACTTTTCTGTGTATTGCACTCACAGATCAGCTAATTGCACAGCACTTGTAATTCATACCTTCGAAGATTTGGAACATGAACTTGTCAATGTCATCTCATCTATGTTCAGCAGGACCGTTTTCACAATAGGACCTCAACAGATGCTCCTCAACAAAATTACATCAGATTAGAAAGAGCATCTCCAGAGCATTGTATATAGTCTCTGGAAAGAGGAAAAACCGTGTCTTGAATGGCTGGACTCTAAAGAAGCTAATTCTGTTGTTTATGTAAACTTTGGAAGCATAACGGTCATGTCAGCAGAGCAGCTGCTGGAGTTTGGTTGTGGGCTAGCTAATAGCAACTTCTTTTTGTGGATAATTAGACCAGATTTGATCATTAATGGCGAATCTGCAAATACTTTGGGAGTTGAATTTATGGATGCCATCAAGAATAGGGGTTTCATTTCAAGTTGGTGCCCACAAGAGGATGTTCTTAACCACGCATCAGTGGGAGGGTTCTTGACACATGGAGGGTGGAACTCAATCATGGAGAGCATATCCGCTGGAGTGCCAATGCTCTGTTGGCCATTCTTTGCAGATCAAGCAATAAACTGCAAGTTTATGTGTGATAAATGGGAGTGTGGTTCCGAGATTCCTAATAATGCGAAGAGAGACGATGTAGAGAAGCTTGTTAGACTATTGATGGATGGAGTAGAGGGTAAGAAAATGAGAAACAAGGCTATGGAGTAGAAGGAAATGGCAGAGAAAGCCTGTAGACCTGATGGCTCATCTTCTCTTAATTTAGACAAACTGGTTGTTCTTTTGAAGAACTCGAAAGTCTAGAATATCAGAAATTCAGTGATAAATTATCCATAAGCTTGGTTTCCTTCTAGCATGATCAGGAGTCACCTCCTGAGTCCTTGCATGCTGAAGTTATATATTGTATGTTTAATTCATTAGTTTTATCAATGTTCAGTACGGATAAATAAGGTTGCAATCTAAATAAATGACATACTACTCCAGAGTACTATCACTTTTTTGTGCCTCTCTTCAGAGTTTAATAGTGGAATGGTTTTATATAAACTTCCAATTTGAAATAATATAATCCACTGGAGAAAATTTCATATGACCTATGATAGGATGGGAATGATCCAGCCCGGCTATGGCCCGGTCCAGCTCCGTTTAGGTCCAGCTGCGGCCCAGTCCAGCTGCGGTCCGGTCCAGCTACGTTTCAACCCAGCTAAGGCCCAATC
>PHNY01298657.1:4746-16570 GCA_003724115.2 Anethum foeniculum
CGACAATTTTAAAACCGAAACCGAACCGCCGGTTTCGGTTGCTGTTTCGGTTATCAATTTTAAAAACCTAGAATTTGCGGTTTCGGTTTCGATTTCAACCAAAAACCGAACCGATCCGATCCGTGCTCTCCCCAACCCTTGGGCATTGTTCAAAACTGTTTCACCAAGATACACCACCAATAAAGTGGTTGGTCGCTAGGTACACAAAAGTTAAGTCAGTAGGATTTAATAATTTACTAACCCACACTTTTTCATTTATTTTTATTATTTTAACACCTTTATTCACTCTTATTTTTTAATTATTTATATATTATCCATTATTATAACTGCTTTCTCATCGCACTCTTTTAAAAATTAAAAAAGCAAACATCACACACACACTCGATGTAACAAACTCACACACATCACCGTCACAGTTACATCTATTTCTCCGGCGATAATGCCGCCGGAAATCCCCGCTCCACGGCCGTTTAACAAGATCTAATTTTGAACACATACATTTCCTATGCACACACATATACATATAACAGTACAAACTATAAAACTAGTTCCGTACAAAAATGGCGGCAGTACTGAAGCATTCAACAAATCAAGCTACAATGACTCGTGAGTTCAAGCACCGAGTTCTTACCTGCCTGAACAAACTTTCCGACAGGGATACTTACTCGGCGGCGTCAATTGAACTCGAATCCATCGCGAAAACACTGAGTCACGACTCGTTATCGCCGTTTATCTCGTCAATTACGACTACTGACTCGTCGGACAAGTCGCCGGTGAGAAAACAGTGTGTGAAGCTAGTCTCTCTACTCTCCGAATCGCACGGCAATCTCCTCTCTCCGCATCTCTCTAAACTCATTTCCTCCGTGATTCGGCGCCTCCGCGACAATAACTCGGCGGTCCGGTCCGCTTGTGTCACCGCGATTAGTTCGATTTCCTGTCACATTACGAAACCGCCGTTTACTTCGATAGTTAAGCCTCTAATTGATGCGTTGGTTACAGAGCAGGATTTGAATTCGCAGATCGGAGCTGCGTTATGTGTTGCTGCGGCGATTGATGGAGCTCCGGATCCGGATCCGGTGTTTTTGAAGCGGTTGTTGCCGAGATTGGAGAAGTTGTTGCGGTCCGAGAGTTTTAAAGCGAAGGCGGCGTTGTTGACTGTTTTTGGTAGTGTGATTGGGACTAACGGAAGTTTGAGTGAGCCAATTGTGAGGAATTTTGTGAAGTGTTTTGTTGAGTTTGTTAGTAGTGAGGATTGGGCGGCGAGGAAGGCTGCTGCGGAGGCGTTGGTGAAGCTGGCGGTTGTGGAGAGGGATGTGTTACCTGAGTATAAGGCTTCTTGTTTGAAGACATTTGAGGCGAAACGACATGACAAGGTTTGTTTTTGGTTTTATTGAATTTGAGTTAATTTTATTGTTTGATTAGTTACGCAATAGGCTTATGGAAAGATTAGTAATATTTGGTGCATGGAACATTTATGATCAAAATGTGCACATAACATTTTTACTCTTGTATTTTTAACTGAATATGATTAGGTGAAAATTACGATTACTTGCGTAGGTAGGTATTAATGTGCAGGCGGAAATTTTATTTTGAATATTGAAGTTAGTGTATCTCGATATATTATAGGTGAAAGTAGTGAGAGAAGCTATGACTCTAATGGTGGAAGCTTGGAGGAAAATTCCAGATGCAGTTGACGAGGTTTCGCCGCTTTCTGAATCTCAATCCTCTTCGAAAGGTATTACTTTTTCGTGTTTTCTTTACTGGATGAACAAAAAGATTTGTATTGTTTGATGTACTGCATATTGAATTTATGTTATTGATGTTATTCTTAACCAGTATAGAAACCTGATTCAAATTAATATACGACATAAGTGCAAATAGAGATGAACCAGATGCATTGATAATTTTCTGTCGGAGATTTTGCTATTATTGTTTAATAAAGAAATTGATATATTTAGATCAACAATAAACTTCCATCTTATTATCTGCCCTTTCTACCTTTTTTATTTGATATCTTGCAATGTTTTCAATGCTATCTGTATTTTGTTGTGACAGAAGTTCCTAGCAATGGACGCTATTCTTCTGGCCCCAAATCTACTCGCTCTATTAATTCTGGACCTCCTCAGATGAGCAAGATCTCGCCTTTAACTGATTATTCCTTTGCAACAATTGCCGGTAAAAGAAATCCTCCAGAGTCTACTGACAGGAAAACAGGACCAGCTATGTTTAGAAAGCTTGATCGTAAAAAGCCTCCTAACCGGAAAATTGCAACTGCAACTCCATTGTCTGTAGTTTCAGAGGATATTAAATTTAGGAATGAGAAATCATGCAACAAAGACGGAGAGGAGATGAATAGATTTACAAAGCTTGAAACAAGACGGGAACTTTTCAGTAGGAACTCTGAGGGAAATACACACAATTTTGATGGGTCTAGAGCTGCCTCGAGTGTGCTTTCATGTGATGTAGTGTCAGAATCTGTGGCAAAAGTTAACATTGCCGTCGAAAATCATCACGAGAATCATAAAGAGAGTGAGGATCTATTCTTGATTCGCAAGCAGCTTCTTCAAATTGAAAACCAGCAATCCAGTTTGTTTGATTTACTTCAGGTAAAATGCTTAACCTTGGAATTATACTTTCTCATGAAAGTATTTTACCAAGTATATCGTCGTAGCAACTTGGAAGTTATATTATATTTTGGATGCTGTGTTTTGGGATTAATCTTAACCATGCCACTATATATTCCTTTGGCAACCTGGAAAGTTGGCGGGAAGCACAAAGAAACATCTTTTATACATGCAGAATAGTTGTTTTTTCCTCATTTCTATCTTGATATATGGTTTTAGTGTATCTAAGCATGCCTTTTGTGGGAATGAAGAATGTCTAAAAGCTAAACCCCAATTTGTCCTCTAAAGTCGTGTTATACAATTGGGATCTTACCCTTATTACTTATTTCTACAATGGTGGAGAAATAGGTCAATTAAGCAAACTGTCCCATATACCTTTTTGGCCTTAATTTGCTGTCTACATAGTAATGTTTGACACATCACACATGAATCTGGTTTTTAGGTTTCTGCAAAAATTCTACTTACTATATTAAGCTTTTTTTTCATGTAACTGTTAATCGTAGGGATTTATTGGGACATCCCAAAATAGTATGCGTTCTTTGGAATCCCGTGTCCATGGTCTAGAGCTGGCCTTGGATGAGATCTCGCTTGATTTGGCAGTGTCAGCTGGAAGGATATCAGGTACTCGCTCTGCAGGAACCACATGCTGTAGGCTGCCTGGTGCAGAGTTCTTATATTCCAAGCTCTGGAGGAGAACAGAAGGTCAGACTTCAGCGTCAACGCAGGCTATTAGGCACAACATGGAAGTTAAGAACAGAATCAAACTGGAAAATAAAAGAGTGCATCTCCAGAATGGTAGTGGGTTTATTGTAAATCCATTGGCAGAGGTCCATAACAATTCCCAGGGGATTTCAAAGAGTGTCCAAAATGCCGCATGACGTACATCAGCACATCATATGCCTTCAAAAGACCAGGTAATGTGTTTATACGGGTAAACTTTATTCGAGTTATAGATTGAAAGGACTGCTAGTTATATATTCTAGTGGATAACTACTGCAGGCGTCCATATAGGATACATGTCCATAATTCTTCTTGTCACCTGCCTTTGTGGATGCCAAACAACTGGATTAGTTATAGATTGAAAGGACTGCTATACTGTTCTTACTGTTTAGTACCATCGTGAATACACAAAAAGAGTTCTGAAAAATTAAGTCAATTTGCAAATTCGAAAATTCAGAGCTGATATGGATTTTAGTTAGCTTACATCCATATCAATGTAACCACGTAAAAGAAGTTGCAAAAAGAAAGATATTAACATGCAATTTCGGATTGTAGGAATTCTTTACTTGAGTTCCGAAATCTACTTTCGTAACGCTTTTCATGTAGCGTAAAACATAGATTTTGAAACATTTTGACGAAATAAGTAGAGTGGGATTTTGTTTTTTACATTAAATGGCCCTCTCATATTGCAGATAATCTTTTCATCTGAACTCATAGAAGTTGTTTGTGCTCATAGAATCCATCCTAAAACTCTAAATCAATTTGGCAGAACTTCAGCTTCTTACCTCAGCTCTATCTTTTTTATATCATGAATTTGACAAATACTGTACTTGCAGGCCGTATTTTTCCGTCCAATGTTGAAGTGGAGGGAGGTGTCTTTACTTTCCGTATGAGCGGTATCTGGATTAGCTTGCTCTACACCGGATAGAAGCAGTATTATTAATATCTATCATGCTATGTCTATCATTCATATTGATTAAGATTTAGAAACTATTGTTTGCCATTTACGTATGAAAACTCTTATATCAAGTATCAGTTTGCTATTTGTCCCAAATGAGGAACTACTTGGACAACTGATTCCAAGTCTTTCAAGATGAACATGTACAGAGAAAATATTTTCCGAGAGAAAAGACTCTTTGTTGGTTGTTTATATTTAAAGCGATTTCTATGTTCAATACATTGAGTAGAATGAAATCATTCCTAATGAATAGTTTCAATCAACCTATTCAACGGAGAGCATGACCAGAAGATATTACAAGGAGAACGCAGAAGAGCGCGTGTTACAAGCAATCAGCCTTAGATATAATGTAAAAATGTTAAACGAGAAGACAGCCAAGATCTAAAGCAGGTGAGAAACGATGCCTCGTCTTATCTGGACAAAAGGAGATGCCTCGTGTTCTAATAATTTGTTTCTAGTTCAACTGCAATCTAAGAGAAACACAGATAAAAATGGAAGCATTGATGAAAACTAAATACAGGATTATCTAAGGATTGATATAGACACAATAAGGATTGATATACTTAGAGCTATTTCTTAATTTTATGGATGGTGGTGCATGGCCCAAATATATCTAAATTTCACTTAGTAAATTTAACTGATATAATTATCGTGGACATAAAGACAAGCACAGCATCATTCTCCAGTGTACATCTAGATGCAAGATGTGCAAAACAACGATCATGTTTTGCAATATTAACTTGTTTTTTCTGTATCACAATGCGAATGCCTAATAATCATCGTGTAGTAACTGGTAAGTAGGCAATGCTTAGTGGTTGCGTCTGTAATTTTCTCCTATATTTTAGATCACTTAGATTGGGGTGTTGCATATTGATCTAGTGCACGCTCAAAAGACAACTAAATACTGGACCTCCATTTCTCTACAAGCAAATGCCGTTTAGACTACTATAGTATATTTCATTTCTTAGGTATGACTCTACCGGGCTGAGAAAAAGTAGAGAAACTCATGGAGCTACACAGGCTTAAGATAGTTCATCCATTTGTAATTAGCTGAGCTTTGCTTGTCACTGGTCAAGAACAAACATAAAGGAACAACTTTATATGTGTTCACATTATGGCATAACTTGCAGAGGTGCTGCCTCTACATATATATACCACCTATATCCAGAGCTCCAAAACGAAATCAGAACCCGCTACTAGGTTCACCAGCAAGAGTGAAATTCTCCGACATGCCAGATGTAGAGAGAAGCGCATTCTCTCAGTTTCATATAGAATCTGACCAAATCAACTATTAAAATTATCTGCAGGTCGAACACCATTAATTATCAAATCAATTATAAATATTTACTAAATGTTGCCCAACCATTAACTAACTCCAAAAGCTCAGTTATAAACTTGAATACCCCTGCCATTTCAGCAAATGACAAGGCTAACATCTGACAGTAAAGTCACCTTGTGAGAGACAGACAGACAGACAGATAGTTTAAAGGGAGAGAAATATAAAGAGTACAACAAAGTTAAACAGTAAAACAAGTTGTAAAATGACATTCCTATAAGGTATCCTCTGGGATCTAAATATTGCTCTCTGGAATTAGCTGCATGTTGGCAGTTCACATGGAAAGCACCATCTTTGCCTTGACACTGTAGAAGTGCTAATCTGCATTCTCTTCACCTTTACAAACTCTTCTTCTTAATCACAAAACACTATGATGTACAATCAGCGTCATCTTTCCGATAAAGAATAAGCTGCAAATAGAGAAAGGGGGGATGTATTAACATATAGCCATGAGGGGAGACAGAAGAATGCTACCACATGATACCATAAGACTTGAGCACTGGAACACATTGATTTACTGACCAGAAATTCAGATTCAATGCAACTAAACAAACCTGTCAAGAATGATCATTCCTAATACTAATATCCGAATTCAGAATCATAGCGTGCAACTGCACACTCTCGGCTATTTTCAAAATTCAAAGAAAAGATCTGCAAGAGGATGTTAGAGACAAAATGATACTTCCAAGTCAATACCGCCAGTTTTACAACATCACTTCAGTTGACCTGTTATAACTATTCTAGGACCAATAGATAAAGTGAACAAACACAAATCATCCCACAAGAAAGTTACTCAAGTAAGCAGAATCATAAAATATGGGAACAAAACACTATCAAACAATATTATAATGGAATGGTTAATATATGAAAGAAGCAAATAGTATCTGTATATGCAAAAATTGTTCAAAAACATTAAATTTTAGAAACTGTGAAGAACCATAAATCTGGCATCATTTAAAAATATATACATAGGAATCAGATCCGTATCAAAAATTATATATGATCTTAGTAATAAAATTGTAGAAGTTCTTTAGGCCCTAAAAGGGAGGAAAAGGTTGATCTGAGAATTTAGAAAGTTAAGTGCGTAAAAGGTATAAGAAATATATGGGATGACCAAAGATGGAACTGGCAGAAACAGCTTCTTGCTGTAAATAAAACCACAAAAAGAACTGCAATTATTATTATCTTGTCTGAAAGAAAGTCTTACGGGTTATCATGTAATAGACGTGATTGTCCAAGGAAGCTTAAGGCAAGTGGACTGGCCTTGCACTCTATCAAAGCCCCATACTTGCCACATCAAGACATCCCACAGAACCAATCGTAGGTTATCTACCAAGCCTCATCAACTACACTCTATATCATCTATATAAGACGCATATAATGTTACAAATATGTGTGTGCACAGACGAGCATGAAAACAAAATTTCCTATAAAGGCCTCACTTGGACATGTTCCAACACAACATAAAGCTTTCCAACATATTTCAAGTACTATATAATACAGTATCTTCATCACAAGATTCTAAATGCTAGGGCACACAAATATATCTTATACTAAAATAAACGGAAAACTTTTTAATAGAGCATAAGAACACAAATGCAAATTACCAACCTGGCAAGCAACCTGTGCTCACTGTCAGCTTTTGAAAGATAAATCAGCTACCAAGCTAGACTTCGCCGGCTCTTCAGACGCAATTTGTTTTCCCTTCCTTCTCTCTGGAGTGTGGTTATCAGCCGAGACATGTCCATTAGAGATGCTTACAGTTTCTCTCTTCCGCTTCCTTTGGAATGTGTATTTAAAATATTGCACAGCAGAACCTTCACTTGGCGCATCAGTTGTTTTGAGCATAGGTTGTAGAATAGGTTCATCAACCTTCTTTAGGTTTGATTTAGAAACCTGAATATCTGAGCTTTCTGTAGAAGGGCCTTCCTGAACAGAAGGCACCATAATGTTAACCGGAGGCTCACCTTTAGATATCAGCTTTTCAGCATCACCTTCTTTATCATAGCCATTTGTTTCAGTAGCTTTTGCACACTCTAATCGTGTCTCCTTTCCTGCTTTAGCCAAGGATAACTCTTGCATCGTGAGTATAGGATCTTCATTAGGCTGTTGATTGTTCTCAACTGATTTAGGACTAGGGTCTGAGTGAGGAACACCAGGAGTTTCATGTCCCTTCTTGAAAATTTTAGTAGGAGTCTTCATGCCTAAAGTGCTTTTATTTTTCCTATACTTGGTGGCTGATTTAACTGGAGGCTCACCCTTGGAGATCAACCTTTTAGAGCCGCCTTCATTATCATTGAAATTTGTTTTAGCAGTTATGTCCTTACTGTGCTTAGTAGCTGTTTTAACTTCCTTTGGAATCAAATTTGTAGGCTGAACTTCGTAACAGCAGCTAATACAGCCATTCTTACCCACCACTTCTTTGCTCTCGATATTGAACATCTTGTGAACCTCGTTGAAGGTAACGTTGCATGTACTATTATTCTCTTTTGCTCCTTCGACATTTCCCTGGTTGCTTGCACCATCTGGCTGTCTCGATAGAGACAATTCATTGCCCACGATGTTCCTTTCACATGCCTGAATTCTCTGTGTGCAGGCGTTTCTGGAAAGATTGTGCTTCTTGCTTCTACGTATTATAGAAGGTAGTTCAAGCATGGGGCCATCTAAATTCCGCATCTGAGGTACGCTAAAGCACTCCACTTCTTTGCTCTCGATATTGAACATCTGGTGAACCTCATTGAAGGTAACCTTGCATGTACCAACATCCTTTTTTGCTCCTTCGACATTTCCCTGCCTACTTGCATCATCTGGTTGTCTTGATCGAGACGACTCCTTATCCAAGATGTTCCTTTCACATGCGTGAATTCTCTGGGTGCAGGCGTTTCTGGAAAGATTGTGCTTCTTGCTTCTACGTATTATAGAAGGTAACTCATGCACGGCACCATATAAATTCCGCATCTGAGGTTCGCTGGAGCACTTCTGGGATTCGGTCCTTTGATTCAGATATGGATTCTTCTTGTAAGAAGCTACTAGAGAATCTTTCTGAAATTTTAAAGGAGGGCATGGAATAGACAGAGACTGTTTATGATATACATATTCTTCTTCTGGAATAGCATAATCATGTTGGTCCAAGTGCTGCATGTTGCTCCTGGCCACCCCTTCAGCTTTAGCTTCCGCATATCTTAGCTTTTCTCTGAGCTCGGTCACTACATCCTCCGCTTCATGAAGCTGTGCTTCAAGTTCGTCAATCTTTTGTTGTTTATTTCGAGATAACAGATTTGCTTCACTAATCTGCAAGTTATGCAACATTGTGTCAGAAATGTAAGATTGGACCCACTAATGAGATGCCTAAACAGAAAGAGAACACCAACACATGGATCTGAAGAAGTTCAAATTTAGAATGAAAATTCAATTTACTGCATTCCAGTGTTGTTAAGTTAACCTTTCAATTGCACTTGTATGGAAATATAAAAAGAAGATTTTTTAACACAGGAAACATGTTAGATATGTAATTAAACGATTAGAGCTTTAAATACTAACATGAATTCTGGTTCAAAAGAGTAGGTTTCTCCAAAAATAAAGTGTGTTCCAGTCTCATAATATCTTTCTTAAGCTCAGGGCATCTACTAAATAATCAACCTATTCGAATTAAACTACTCCACAGTCTACCATTAACTAGAATTTAAAACCCTGCCACTGTAAAGGGAAGAATATATCAACAATCAGAAGCATGAACATGTAAACTGACATCTAGAAACAAGATTAAATTTAGGCCTTGATATCCAAAGATTAGAAGAATGTAAATACATTAACACAAGCTTCCACCAAAACCTAGTTCAAATTCAATCAATTCCTTAGAAGAAACACAAGGGCACAGAATTCAGCATAATCAAAAAAACCTCATAGAACACCTAGTCCATAGACTTTCCAAATATATAAAATGTTCAAAGACTGATTTTGTGTTTGAAAAGGAATGGCCTTGATTGCAGATTAATATTGCAACCAAACTAATAAGGACTGCATTTTATTTACTCCCCATTGACCGAATCACGAAACAACACAGATGTTAAAAAATCCAAAACAGACAAACCCGAAACAAGACAATATTTATGTATACTTAAGAAGAATTCAACATATAATTCATGTAAGACTGTAAAGAGTAGCCTTGATTGCAGACCAAAATGCATCACTCTCCGAAATAATTTAACCAAACTAATAAAGACTGAATTTTTTTGCTCAACCAGTAACAAAATCACGAAACAACATTGATCTTCAAAAAACCATATACAAAAACCCGAACAAGACGATGTACATGTGTATGAAAACAGAATTCAATATATAATTCATGTAAGACTGTATAGAGTGGCTTTGCTTGTAAACCAAAATGCATCACTCTCTGAAATAATTCAACCAAACTAATAAAGACTGAAATTTTTGCTCAACCATTAGGCTATATCACCAAACAACAAAGATGTTAAAAAAACAAATACACAAACCCAAAATGACAACATATATGTACAGAAAGACCACAATTCAACCTATACATACATCAAAAACAATTACATAAAAAGATCAGAATTATACCTCATCATCCTTCTTCTTTTTGAGCCTAACCATCACCTGAACCGCCTCATCTTTGGTCTTCTGTATTTCAGCCTCAAATTGTTGAGCTTTCATCTCCGCAGCCATTACTCTAGCAGCTGCTTCTCTATTTGTATTCAAGATTACATCAGCATAAACTTTTTTCAATGCCTCCAACTGCAAAAACAAAAACAACAAATCATTGTAAAAAAAAAATCAAACACACATAAACAATCGCTTAAACATCAATGGGGCATTCAAACAGAAGATCAAAAGTAACCCCACTTAAAAAGATTCAATTTTATTATAAAAAAGTGCAAAAAATTAAAGAAACAGTCGAAAAATTCAGTTTGGGTGGTTGTGATAGTGGCTCCGGCGACTGCGCCGCCGTGAAATGAGGGTGATCTAGGGTTGAATTATGGAAATGGGGTTGCAAGATTTTCTTTACCTGGTCGGAGGCCATTTGTTTAGATTCTTGTTCCTTAAAATGTTCGAATGATGTTTTTTTAGTTTAAGTTTGGGAAGAAAGTGAAGTTGGTTTTTTAGGAGAGCTGCTCTGGCCTGTCTGTTATAAACCCAAACTTAAAGTCCCTGCTCCAAAACCACCCTTCATAGTAAGTCTTAATTACGATTTTGCCATTCTCATTTTGGAAAATTACTGACGTGGCTTGCTGCATGTATAGCTTTTGATGAGGAAATGCACACATGACACATCAAGGGGCAGAAAAGGAAATACAATTTCGTTTTTTTTTTTTTGATAAATTAAAAAATACAATATCTTTGTAGATGACTAGTAAGTGCTAACAAGTCAGTTTCAGTAAAGGGGCAGCCAAGCAATTTATTTACTCCCGGTGTTAAAATACTTGTCATTTTTTATTTTTTTCCGGTCAAATTTATCAAACTTTAACGGTATATTATGAATTAATTTTTTATAACTTAAAAAAACTAAAATGTGCATTTTAAAGAGAATATACATTTAGTTAGTATAATCTTTATTTTTTTCAATTATATAATATATGTAAATTTCAGTCAAAATTTAGTCAATCTGATCTTAAAATTAAAGATGAACAACTATTTTGAAACGAATAGAATTGTAAAATATTATCAACAAATTAAGTACGTACGCTTTGTAGATTTGCCTGGATTTCTATTTAAAACGGTTTAATTGCATTGTTAAGTTGATGGGGGTTGGTAATAAATATTACAAGTAAATTTTCTCTGTAATGTTTTGTGTTGGTAGATACAGATTTTGTTGCCATATACCGGTAATCATTCACTTTTTTGTCCTGCATTTAATTTGATGAGTTACATCGGCTGGATCCTGCAAACTTGTTATTGTCGAGATGGATATGGCCATTCTAAATTTACAAAAACATCCAATTCAAAATTCAATGTATTTTCTTTAATAATTAGATTATTATACGTTACAAATGGCTATCTTTTCTTTGCAAATAAATTTATGAATTTATGTATTTATGAATTTGTTATTGTGAGGGTCAATTGTGAAGCTTCTGTTTTCATAGGAGATGCTGGCTGGATTGCTCGGAATACCATTGAATTTATTTTTAATTTTCAGAATATTAATATTTTTCAGAATATTATATT
>PHNY01298673.1:1855-14483 GCA_003724115.2 Anethum foeniculum
CATTTTTGTTTGAGTTTTAAGCATGGTTTTGATTATTATAATGGATGAGGATGTAAAAGCATGATTATAGCATGTTGTTAAGTTGTTTGGTAATGATTGTTGATTGGATGATCCATGTATGATACTTGATATAAGTGGATGATATTGAGAGGTTTTGACTAGTATGGATTGTGTAATTTGTGATCTTGAGATATTGGTGATTTGGTGATGTTTTGATATAGTTACGATTTTGGAAATCATGTAAACATAGCCGTCGTAATGCCAGATTTTCAAACACCCATTTTTGTGTGTAACTTTGGGCTCGAATTTTCCACTGCTAAACTTCACCACTTCCATCAATAGCTAGATGATGTTTTAAGCTTCGTTTTGATATAAAGATCGTATGAAATGGATTTACGGTTTACGAGAAACGGTTGTTTTAATAATCGGCATTTCGCGAAATCACCTCTTACTTTATAGCCAACTTAACGGATGTTTCTAAGGACCGTAAAAGTATTTTTGGATCATGAAACATTTAAGTAAGATGGTAAAGGAAATTATTAAGGCCCTCGCAAAGGTTTCGCGTTAAAAAGATTATTTTTTGATTTTATAAAAATGATGGAGCCGAGGGTGCGTAAGCGGAAATGTTAAGTAATGACTTGAAAATGAACTTTAGCTTATGTAAGAGTTAAAGACTTAGTTTTCATCAAAGGTCGGTAACTAATCTCGAATAATGTGATTGCTTATAGATTACCAGACCGACCCGAGACCCGCTACCACCTCATGACTATCAGGCAAGTTTGCGAACCCTTACTGGTTATTGTTGTGATTAAATGTTTTATGATTATACAATGCGATACAAATGCATGCATGATTTGAAACTCTCATTTTCTTCAAATATACGAAGCATGATTTAAATGTTGAGCTTATGAGCTAATAATACCTATGATAGCTATAAGCTAGATTTTGCAAGAAACCCTTAAGAATAGGGTTTATTATTTGAACGATTTTTGAACCGGGAGACAATGTTCCCGAATACGCTATGCGTAGTTTTCAACAGTGAATGCTCGAATAGAATATATTCAAGAGTATTATTTATGAAATAAATATTTATTTTTAAGTATTCATTTAAGATTTGTTTTCGAACAAGTATCTTGAGTTATCAAGTGGATATTATGCCTGTTTAGGAAATCTTAAAATAAGTAACTTATGACTTAAAATGAATAAGTGACTTATAAGTGATAAGTAGATAAATCCTTATAAGTTATAAAAGTGTTTGGTATATTTCAGATTTTTTTTTTACTTCAATGAACTAAAATAAATAATTTTTAAATATAATTATATTAATTCGTGAATTTAAGTTAGATTAACATTTGCAAATATATATTTTAAAACTAAAAAAAATAAAAAAGTGAAAAATCAAAATAAGTTGAGAGAAAGTACGTCGTTACCAACATGCAACTTATTAGCTTATAAGTTATAAATTTGACTTATGAGTTGGGCTGACAAACACTCATCGATAAGTTCTTACGGGCTTATAAGTAAATAAGTTGGCTTATTAGAAAAGCCAAACATGCCCAAAGAGATTATTTCGAATATTTATCTAAAGAGATTTGTTCATAAAAGGTTTATGATAATTACAAGATGAGAATTATTTTCAAATATCCATTTAAGGAATTAAAATACAATTATTTTATTCAAGGATATTCTTTAATAGATATTAATTAAAGAATATTATTTAAATACTCATCCACTATTTCTAAGAAAGAAGAAAAATGATTTAAAAATCATCTTTTACCTTCTATATTTTCGAAAAATGTTTACGAACCTGATCGAGGTTATTTTAAAAAGTAAAGAGAGGATCCCGAATTAAACCTATTTTTAATTTAAATCTAGGTGCAGAAGAGATTTAAATACTCTCTCAAAAGATGGGGAGTCCTACTCAATGATTGTTTAATAAATTAGCAATAAGGTTGTTAAAGGATAGGAAAAAAAGATATTTATTACTTACTCAACGATCGGGAAGTAAGTCAAGGAACAAGTTTAATCCATTAACAAGCATTGCTTGGGAAATATTGGTGAGTCCTCATTTCCAAGCCGATACGACTTCTTTGTGGAGTCCTATTAACAAGTTTCTACTTGGGGAAAGGGAGGCGTACCTTACGTTTCAGAGTCATGGATTCCATTCGAACTAGGAGTGGCGTAAGTGGCCAAGTGGCGCTGATCCAGCCTCAATTATTCGGTCCTAATGCAGCCAGGGATGTTCAGTGATCGGTCGACAAGTAAATCCGACTGTTCAACCCTTAGGAGTTCAGCGATTGATGGACAAGTAAATCCGACTGTTCTCCACTACATGTAGTTATTCAAGGGGTTGTACAAACTGCGACTGATCATCGTGAGTTGTACAATCTAGCGCGGCGATACTCCAAAAGAGTTCTTCATCTAGAATGGATATTATTTTTCTGCAACTCTATCAAAAGGCACCCCGATAGGAAAAGCTACGGCTGTGCGATAGATGAGAGTTGGCAGGGTCAAACATTCAAAATGACGTTTTTAAAATGAAGTACCTCGTAACTTCATCTATAAAAAATATATTGAGACTTGGGTTAAAAATGACATAACAAAGAAGTTCTCAATCGTTTTATAAGAAAAGATATGCTATGTTTTAAATCGTAACATTTATTTATATGTTACAAAAATGAAAGAATGATAATGCTTTTATAAGAAAAGATTTCAGAAAAAATGATAAAAGACAAGGTTGGATATATAAGATCACCTTGTATCAGTATTTTATGACGTACATTCGAACTCTGTTCATATTTTTACTAACAGAGATTTTCAGAAATTATGAAAAGATTTTATGTTGAAGTACCTAATAACTTCACTGTTTAAACATTACTAAAACTTTTTTCATATTATGCATAACAAAGGTTTTAGAGGTATTATGGAAATGGCATTGTGCATTATCAATTAGTTATATATTCTTGTGGGCTGTATTGCTCACTCTTGCTTTATTTTATTTATCACACAACAACAGCTAGGCAAGATGACCATACTCAAGCATACCCTACGCAAGTCCGTGGGAAACGCTCCTCGACTACCCGCTGATATCAAAGCCGCCATTGCTGCAGAGGTAGATGTTACCCCCAGGCTAGACTTTCAGCTTTTGGTACCAGACTTATTTATATTTATGACTGGTGTAATATAATGGCAAGGAACGAATAAACTTATGTTCAATCTTTTGGGTCTGTAATAACTTTAATTTGTGGATTACATGACTGGATACTTATTTCAATTTCATCTCTAGGACTATAACTGATTGTGGTGTGTGTATTATTGCGAGGTCACAGTATGCAGTTATTCATTTATGATTCAAGTTAATTATTGATATTGAAATTAAAGACCGTAACGACTCGGATCCATGACCCCGGATCTGTGGGTATTACACCTGAAGTCCTCAACAAGATCTAAAAACTTTCTGTTTTCATTGTCCCCCTTTAGATTTATTTCTCTGAGCTTCATCATCTTTCTTGCTTCATCCCATTCTGGACCCTTCTTGCTCAGAATGTCTGTATCCTTTTCTCTCATGGCTTCTCTTTCAGCAGCTCTTTTCAGCCTAAGCCTTCTTCTTTCTACTTGCTTCTGAGACTCCAAGAAATCAGATTTATCAGCTCTTCCACCCCATAGTACAGAGAGTCATTTGAGAATGCATCTTCATCTACAAATTCTTTGTCCTCAAGAATCATCTTCTCTTCGTAAGTAGCCATGTCTTCAAACTCAGGTCCATACTGACTCAGATCAAATATTTCCTCAATTTCTCCTTCTTCCATCTCCCTTGGTTTTTGACTGGAAGTTCAGGTAAAACTTCAGATAGTATGCCTCTTTGAGAATGTAGCTCCCCCTAAGATGAATCACCAAAATCTCCTTCCTTCTTAGTATCAGAAACTTCCATTTCCTTTCTTTGGACCTGGGGCATAATTACTGGCTCAGCTGACATTTCTCCTTTAATGTCTCCTACTCCCATAAACTCAGTAGTTTCATCTTCAGGATCTAAAAGATTCATAGCTGCTTCAGCCAAAATTTCTGCTTCAATTTCATTTGCATTGACAATCTTGGGAGCATCTGATGCTAGTACTTGCTTGCCTTTTTCTTGCCCTCCACTATCACTTCCCTTCATCTCCCCCTCAGTTGTGTTATCCTTCCGAATCTGAGCTTGTTGACCCTCCACAATTGCCAACCATGCTTTAACAACAGCTGAATTATAGTTGCTTCGGTCCATTGTTTCCTTCAGCTTGAGGTTCATTCTTTCAATTTGTTTCTCAGCTGAGGTGCACTTCTTGGTCAATTCTTCAATGATAGAGTCCCTAATGGCTAGTTGTTCATGAAACTGTCAATCTCGTGTTTCCAGAACTTCAAGAGACTTACGATCTCTGGCGTCCAATATTGCTTCTAGATCACGTGCAGACACAAATTTTGACATGTCAACTGGAGGTGAATTTGTGGTAGTGGGTGTCTCACTTATAGGCTCTCGCTTTGTTTCACTTAGCACTCTATCGCTCGTGTTGGGGTTAAGGTGTCACTTAACCTCTCGGTATGTGTTTCACTCCTCTTAAAGCTCCCAGCGTCTGAGGTACCTGTATGTGAAATTACAGTAGTCGTTCTTAAGGAGGTCACCAGTGGTGCAATGGGAGTTCGCAATTCCCGATCCTCGCTCGAGGCCAGTTCCCTGTCATCTTGAGATGACGTTTCCAGAGTTGGAATCTTTGGGAGAGTAACCGAGGCCATCATGTTTGGAATCTATTCCTCAGTTCTCTCAGGTGTTGGTGACAACACTTTCCCCTTAGGCTCACTAGGTGAATCTGGTTCATCGCCAATGGGTTGCCGATCCGTACCTACGTCGGATCCCCTATCCGCAGATGCATCCAGGTTTATTAGTCCTGGGGAGGTAGATGTTGCACTAAGAATGGCAGTGACAGTAGTACCTTCTCTTGACACTTGTGAATGGAGTGGAGTAATTCCAGAAGATTCTAACCACAAGATGGTTGAACCTTCTACTTCCGTCAGTTCTTCACCTGTATGTGTAACCTCACATTGTGCAATAAGAGTTTGTGGTTGATCATGTGGTGACACTCGTTCAGATGGTATGGATGACTGGCGAATTTTAATAGATTCACCTTTTTGAAAAGATGAATCTATTAACTGTGTATGTGCCATTTTAGCCTGTACATCTTGTTGGGAAGATGTAATGGGGTCAGTAGTTGCCTCAATAAGAGTACGACTTTTCTTCAATGGAGGCAAAGCAACATGGTTACTCACATCTCCTTCCTTGTTTGTTGCACTAAATGCAGTGTCTCCCTCAGTTTCCTCACCAGTCATAGGTTCCTTACATTTCAGGGGTTAAGGTAGAGATATATCTGTATCAGTGTTTGGCTCTAAAGGTTGGTTCTGAATTTCGAGGTTTTTAGATTCAGTGCTTTCTCCTATGCCTTCTGTCAGCAAGTTTATGAAAGATGCGTCCATGTGTAATTCTTGAAATGTGAACAGATTATCAAAAAATGCTTTAGAAGAGTCAGGTTCATTACCTGTGGAGAAATATGGCCTGTATACATCTTCAGTGGGAGGCACTGGCTCATCTTCTCTTTCTGCTTCTCTTTCTTGAGCTGGTTCTTCAAAGATCTGTTCAAGATTTTATTCCACTTCTCCTGGAGGAGCATTTTCATTGGATTGCCTCCGTTCTATAGATTCTTGATCTCTTTGCTCAGCTGCTTCTTCAGTGTCAGCCATTGCTGCTACAACGTCTTGATCATCTTCCTCTTGTTCCTGAATAGCAGCGGCCTCATCCTTAACATGTTGATCAATAATAGCAAACTGATCCTGCATATATTAAGTTAGATGAATAACAGGTATGTTACCATTATTGTTAGGATACGGGACTTGATTAAGAAGGATCAGTGCAGTCCTTAGTGGAATCTCTTGAGGTGGCACTAGATTGTCATTTCCAAAGTGTGAAAGTTGTTCGCTTGAAATCTTTCTGTTCAGCACAATTTGGATGAAACTATGATACACCGGATGATTTGTCCTTGTAACTTGGTTTTCAAGGATCTTTTGCATAACTAAGTGACCAAAGTTGATGCTAAGGTTGTGAGCAACTGCAAGTCCAATCTTCTGAAGAAGCGTAGACAGTCCATGTCATCCATCTATTTTTGGAGAGAACACATAGGATATTACGGTGAAGAACATGTTCCACTCCTTGGGTAGATGCTTCATGTAGAAATATCTTGGAATCTTCCCATTGTTCAGTGTAGCCCTTATCTTTGTAAAGAAATTGAGAAGATCACCAGAATTTGGATCGTCTACTAAGTCATTTCTAGGAAACTGTAGGAATTCATTAAGGTCATCCTTAGAAATTCTGATTGTTTCGCCACCCAGTGGAAACTAAAATCCCAAGTTCTCTTCAAGATTGGACACTGCAAAATTCCTGTGGACATGCTCTAGCATTTCTACATTTAGCATTGTCTTAGCAGTGAGAGCAAAAGAAACGTTAGAATGTTCATTTAAGAAACGAATCCATTTATAGAAACGAGTAGTTCTAGCAAAATCATTTGACAAAATAGACACGAAATTAGTCTTTTTAATTCCAAAATTATGACCCATTTTTAAGGAAAATGATTGATAATTTTTACTTAATAAAATGGCTAATTTCACAAATGACACACAATTAATAAAAATACGAAATAAACACCAAAATCCAAACTTCTCGGATCTTAACGAAATTAAAGTATGTTGTTTTACGAGAAGTGAGAATCACAGATATAATTTTATCACTATTTTTCAATAACAAAATCTATGTCAAATTCGAGGTCAAAGTTCGAAGCTTATTTCTAGATCTACAATTTGAGTTGGTCCTTAATTCACCACCAAATCAGATGATTTTGATATCAATAGAAAGGTGTGCTACTGGGCTCCACAAATCTAGAATCTGGAGAAATTTTGACAGAGTTTCTTTAAGGATCGAATCAGCGAAAAATTATTATTCTAAGCCGCGACAGTGTGTATGTATATTGTGTATAATTGCTTCGAAGATAAAATGAAGGAGTTAGGAAGAGAAAAGCTTTTATACACAATTGAAACACACTGTTCACCAAGTCCAAGGCGCGACATTAATCAAGAGGCAACATGGACTACACTGCCAAAAGCAAAGCGCATAAGTTTTGAAGGCTAAGCCGCAACACGGGCCAAGAGGCGACACTAACGGTCCTTGTAGCCTCTTGAAGTTTTACTTAAAAAATTTCTAAGCTAGACTGCAAGACGCGACAATTGTTAGGTCCCTGTCGCCTCTTGAATTTACTTAGAATAAATTCTAAGTTGATTTCAAGATGCGACATGCCTTTAGTTCCTGTCGCCTTTTGGCTCTGGACTTTAAAAAAAATTCTAAGCTTAGCCAAAACGCGACTGGTTAACTCTGTCGCCTTTTGGCACTGAGGCAAACACACTTCTGCCATTTTACTATCTATTCGAATTAAAAGGAACTGTAATCACACTAAATTCATGATAAAATTCAAATTAATTTTAAATGAATAATAAAATACCATAATTAACTATTTACATAAAATATCAATATTTAAATATTGATAGATTATTTTAAATAATCATTTATGCTGCTATTTATTCAATATATAGTGAATTCTTTAAATAAAGAATGACTTAAAAATCCACTAATATATGAATATCGTAATTTTATTCATAAGGTTGCAATAATTATCATTAAATTGATAATATCACAATTTTATTAAATTAAATATGTTGCTTTCTATTTTACTTGTAATTTAAATTCCAGAAATTAAGTAATAATACTAATTTCCATCTTATAAATCACTTTCAAATAAAAATGAGAATATTTTAGTTCTTAAATATTTATCAACTAAGTACAAGCACATAAATATTTGAATTACAAGAATTAATTATTGGTAAATAAATTCAAGAGTCCAAAAAATATTGAATTTGATCAGCACTTTACTTCACTAGGGGCAGATTGCAGTTATTGACTTCTAGTTAATTAACTAGAAAGATTTAACATCCCAAGTTCACCAACCAGCTTTGAGAAAGTGGATTAATCAAGCGATTTAGTGAATATGTCTGCAATTTGTTCCTCTGTGGGTACAAAATGTAATTCCACAGTACCATTTGAGACATGCTCTCTAGTAAAATGATACCTGATATCAATATGCTTTGTTTTCGAGTGCTGAACCGGGTTGTTGGAGATTGCTATGGCACTTGTATTGTCGCAGAATATGGGAATCTTTGACATCAATAGGCCATAGTCACGAAGTTGGTTCCTCATCCACAAGATCTGAGCACAACAACTTCCCGCAGCTATGTATTTAGCCTCAACAGTTAAAGTGGATGCTGAGTGCTGCTTCTTGCTATGCCAGGTTACCAATATTATTCCAAGAAATTAATAACTTCCTGAAGTACTTTTCCGATCAATCTTACAACCTGCAAAATCTGAGTCTGTATAGCAAACAAGATCAAATCCTGTACCTTTAGGGTACGAAATACCAAGGTTTGGGGTTCACTTTAGATATCTAAATATTCTCTTAATAACTATAATATGAGATTCTTTAGGGTCAGCCTGAAATCTAGCACATAAGCATGTTGCAAACATGATATCTGGCCTACTTGTAGTAAGATATAATAATGAGCCTATCATACCTCTATAGCTTGTGATGTCAACTTTCTTACCAGTTTTATCCTGATCAAGCTTAGTGGCTGTAGGCATGGAAGTTTTAGCTGGTGTTGAATCTTCCAGATGATACTTCTTGAGAAGATCTCTGATGTACTTGGATTAACAAATGAATATACCATCTTTCCTTTGATTCACTTGCAGGCCAAGGAAGAAGTTCAGCTCTCCCATCATGCTCATTTCATACTTACTCTGCATTAGCTTAGAAAATCTCTTGCAAAGATCATCATTAGTAGAACCAAATATAATATCGTCAACATAACCTTGAACAAATATCATATTAGACTTATGCATTTTATGAAAAAGAGTTTTATCTATGACACCTCTAGTGAAACCATTTTCAAGTAAGAATTCTGATAGAGTGCCATACCATGTCCTTGGTGCTTGCTTGAGCCCATAGAGTGCTTTGAATAGAAGATATACAAAATCCACCAGATTAGGATCTTCAAAACCTAGAGGTTGTTCCACATACACTTCTTCTTCTAGCCCTCCGTTTAGGAATGCACTCTTGACATCCATTTGATAAACTTTGAAGTTTGAATGTGCATTAAATGCCAGAAACATCCTGATAGCCTCAAGTCTAGCTACTGGTGCATATGTTTCATCATAATCTATTCCTTCTTCTTGAGAATAACCTTTAGCAACCAGTCTGGCCCTGTTTATCGTTACAATGCCATCTTCATCCAATTTGTTTCTGAGTACCTATTTAGTACCTTTAACAGATTTGTCTTTAGGTCTGGGTACCAGCTTCCGTACTTTCTGCCTATCAAACTGATTGAGTACTTCTTGGATAGCAATAACCCAATATGGATCTTCGGGTGCCTCGTCTACTTTCTTAGGCTCCATTTCTGAAAGAAACCCTGAAAAGTGACATTCATTTTGAGTGGCCCTTCTAGTTCTCACTCCTGTGTCAGTATCACCAATGATCAACTCAAAAGGATGGTCTCTATTCCAAACCCTTTGTCTAGGCATATTTGATCTTGATGTTTCCCTTTGTTCAGCTTGATGTTTAGTGTGAATAGTAGATCCTTCTCCTGCTCCCCCTGAGTTGCTGCCTCCATGACTTGTAGATTATGTTCTTTGTTCAATAGATCCAGTGGCACTATCTGTATGATCTGTATTACCACCACTATCTCCACTTGGACCAGAATAATTGTCATTATTATTGACATTGATTATAGGAGCAACTTCAAGTTCTTCTTCATCTAAAGGATAGGTTGAAAGATTTTCAAATTCCAGAGATTCAGAATCCTTTTCCTTTAGTAGGCTTGCATGTTTGGTGTCATCAAAAGTTATATTTAGGCTTTCAATCACCTTCTGATCAGCAATCACATAAACCCTGTATGCCTTAGATTCCAGAGAGTAGCCAAGAAATAAGTCTTCTTCAGCTTTAGCATCAAACTTTCCTAGATGCTCATTTCCATCCTTCAGCACATAGCACTTTGCTCCAAACACATGAAAGTATTTCAGAAAATTGTTTCTTGTTAGCCATTATCTCATACGGAGTCTTCTCATGTTCTTTGTTAATAAGGGTACGATTCTGAGTATAGCAGGTTGTGTTGACTGCTTCAACCCAGAAATTGATAGGAAGTTTTTATTCACTAAGCATAGTCCTTGCAGCTTCAACCAAAGTACGATTCTTCCTTTCAACCACTCCATTTTGTTGTGGAGTTCTTGCTGCTGAATACTATCTTGAGATGCCTTTTTCTGTACACAAATCATTTAGAAATGCATTCTTGAATTCAGTTCCATTATCTGATCTGATCTTCCGCATAGACAAGTAAGCTTCCAAATCAATCTTCTTTATGTGATCAATGATTATCTGAGGTGCTTCATCCTTGGAATGTAAGAATAACACCCAGGTGTACTTGGAGTAGTCGTCAACAATCACTAAAACATATCTCTTCCTCGATACTGACAAGATATTTACTGGACAAAACAAATTCATATGGATTAACTGAAGAGGTTCAGTTATGCTTGACATTTCCTTGCTTTCGTGTGATGCTTTATTTGACTTCCCCTTTTCACATGCTTCACGGAGTCCTTCTTCACAGAATTTCATATGTGGTAGTCCTCTCACCAACTCCCTCTTTACTAAAGAGTTCATTGTCTTGAAATTCAAGTGTGAAAGCTTCTTGTGACATAACAAACTCAAATCTGATGAAGCTTCGCTGTAGAAACACTGCACCACTCCATCACATGTCGAACTCAAGGCAGCTATGAATAGATTACATTTTCTCATTCCTTGTAAAACAAGCTTCTCAACTTTCCTGTTTGAGATCAAACACCTTTCCTTTCTGAAATCAACATTATAACCTTTATCATAAAATTGACTGATACTACGAAGATTGTGCTTTAATCTGTCCACAAGAGAGATGTTTTCAATGATGACATTCCTAATTTCCAAATTGCCAAATTCCGTAGTAATTCCTTTGCTGTCATCTCCAAAGGTAACTATAGGGCCAGCTTTCTCAACCACATTTGTGAGCAGTGACTTTTCTCCTGTCATGTGTCATGAACATCCACTGTCTAGAATCCACATGACTTTTTGCTTTTGTATCTTACCTTGCAATCACAAATTTATTAAGAAGACTTTGGTACCCAAACATGTTTGGGTCCTGAAGGTTTAGGGGTTTCAACAGGATCAACATTTGGATCAACCTTAAGATGCTTAACTTTAACGCGACTGTTTCCTCCTCGGTGTTAGTCTTGACAGCAGTGTCATTTGACTTATAGACATGTGTATCCTTTCTAGGTTTATGAGGTACTACAGTCTTCGCCTTTACATGCTCACTACTTATGCTTTTCTTAGTGTCAGTGCAAATGCTAGCATTTGCACGATATGATTTTAAGAATTCAGACATCGTAAAAAAACCACATGGCATACATCAAATTACGCCGCATGGCTCATGAAAACTAGGCATGTTAGGCATGGCAGGCATACACTATAAGAAAAGGTCTATAAGCGACCGTCACAAATACGACCATCACGTGTTGGTTGGTTTTGATCCTCATTTCCAACCGAATATAACCAACCAACATGGTTGGTTGCAATTATTATCATAACCGACCAACTACCAACTAATGGTTGGTCGTTTTTTCTTTTATTTTCTAACCGATCTAAACCAACCAAGAAATTGGT
Source organism: Anethum foeniculum (assembly GCA_003724115.2). Classification (NCBI taxonomy): domain Eukaryota; kingdom Viridiplantae; phylum Streptophyta; class Magnoliopsida; order Apiales; family Apiaceae; genus Anethum; species Anethum foeniculum. The sequence continues at coordinate 13,720 of PHNY01298673.1, forward strand.
TGGAAATATTATCAAAATCGACCGATTTACGTTGGTTATGATTTTTATAGGTCTCACCTTAAGGTCAGCAGCCATTTGGCAGTCCACGTCAGTTTTAGAGGTGACTGAATTCGGTTGGAAAAAAGTCGGTTGAAAATATATATTGTCAAAAGCGACCGAAATCAGTTGGAAAAGGGATGGTTGGAAATGCGTTTTAAGTGCATTTAATGTAGTCACCAACATTGCAATGCAGTGTCACAACGCTATTGGTAGATAAAGTGACCTGTCACGTTGGAGAACAAAAATGACCGAACTCGGTTGATTTTGGTGCATATTCGGTTGGTTTTTCTCCTGAGCTATAAATAAGATCTAGTACCCATCTTTATTATCTTCTTGTTTGAGTATTTATCAAACATAAATTCTAGAGATTGGAAATATTGCTCATTGGTTGGATATAGTGTATTTTTACCCTATTTTACCATTTATTTTTCAGAAAAAACGACCGATATTGCTTCAAAACCAACCACCTTCAAAGCAAAACCAACCATCTTCTTGGCATAAGAGACCATGTTCTTCTTATATTTAGTCGTTTCTCCATCGGTTGGAAATAATATTTGCCTCCGGATTTCAAAACATTCTGGTCTAAAACCAACCAATAAAAACAACTATTTCAAAACCAACCGATGTTTCAAAAGCGACCACCCAAAACCAACCGTTAGGGTTACTAATCGGTTGATTATGATCTCAAAAGTGACCGATCTTAAGCGACCAGAGTGGTCTATAAC
>PHNY01298677.1:7808-19049 GCA_003724115.2 Anethum foeniculum
CTACTTCAATTTTACCCTTCAACAGTTTTCGCAGGATAACTAAAAATTTTAGCGTTCTGCATTCAATTCTATTATAAATTTATCTATCTTTACAGATTCATGTGATTTGCAACGAAGATAAGAGTAATCATATAAAGAAGATAGTTTTTCATTTTTACAGTACAACAATTGCAGCACAGTAGCTCAGAAGAGTACAACAATACAGCTTTTAAATTCATATTATAGATGAATCTACACGAGCAGTGATAACACCTTTTTTATTTATCTGGTTTTATAATTGGTTACGCCTTGTAACCGCGCGGCGGCCCATGCCATCACAAAGTGTGTATTCACATCTTCGAAAGCATTTGGTTTTTGTTACCAGCAAGAGTTTTGCCAGTCCCTCCCTCCGCTGACATCCTTGCAAGTTTTTCTTTGACCTTGAAAAGTATAATGTGCATTTCATCAAAATGAGGTCTTGTTGCATTCCTGGTGTCCTCAATCCACTGCTGAACTTTCTTGTGCGGACCTAATATTTGGTTGCGATCCTCCTCATCCAATAGCTGAACCAAACAAAAAAATAATAATTCATCAGAGGTTGAAATGGTTTTCTAAGCAAGTCGCCTTTGTGGGGGGAAAAGATGAAAACTGAAACCATTGTGTTTCTCAGAGTATGTCATCACTTTCCTCCGAAATTAATGCATATTTATGTCTTAATAAAATGATAATTCTGTAGTAAAAATAGAATAGCTGAATCAGAAATTCTATATACCTCTAGTTGCATGATTTCACATACTAAGCTGAGGTCTGCTATGGATGGTTGCGAGCTTCCTACCAAAAACCGACCTTTCCCTTTTAGCCAAATGGTTTCAATCTTTGCAAGCGAGTCAATAAGAAGTTTTTTAGCTTTAACAGCAACACGTGGATTTAGAGGAACACCGAATAAGGGAGCAAGTCTGGCATTGAAAACATATGGAGCTGATACAAGTGGACCAAGAAGACAAGTTAAAATTTTCAATTTACAATGTATAATTGATTTGACATGGCTTTACTACTTTACTATTTTTAATAGATTAATGCATGCAGAATATTAATGAAATATTAAGTGATGTGTATCTAATGCCCAGGATTTAATCTACACACTTAAGCAGTTCTAGAACTAAGCACTCGCCAAATACATGCAAAGTGTCTAGGAACAGACATTTTTAGTCAAAAATTCAGCGAAGCAGAAGAAATTTAGAAAATACCGGAAAAGAAACTATACAAGTATAGGACTAATAAAAAAATGAAATCTATATTAGCTCTAAAAGAACAAAAGAACTTGAGTTTGTGTGCCTTGGATTTCTTCATAAAGGAAATTTTAATTCTTAGCTAAAATTCTTAAAGACATTAGCCATGGTCACTGAAATAAAATGAGAGAAAAAAAGAAGGAAAGAACTGGACTTCAGAATTAAGTACCTGCACCAGAACGTAAATTGGAGTGATGCCAATGCAACACTGAGTCAATCTTAGCTCTTCTAGAGAGATCTGCCGGGTACCTTTTGTCATTATCAGGATGATAAAATTAGAGAACACCACACTGTCAGAAGCGGATAAAATATAATGTACTCCAGAATTCCGAAGTTAGACAAAATGAATTGCAACTCCTTTTTGGGTGCAACTATAAGAAACAAACTACACAAAAATACTATAAAATTGGGAAAAATCTATGCCGGGAACATAGATTGTGAAGCACACTCAACTTCTCTACCCAAAATTACACAGATTTTTATGTCATTATTCTAATTAACATGTGATTTATAGAAGCCAATAAGACTAACGTGTAATAGGTTCAGTAGTATCCAAACATTAGTTGAATGTTTAGTGATCGAAGGTACCAAGCTCCTGAAAGTACAGTGAGATAAATATGTACTGTGTAGATAACAATATGATCAGATGTTAGAAATTTACACAACACTAGAAGTTAATCTAAATTAAATTTGAAGCAAAATAAACTTTGACTCTCACCAGTGTTCTGCAACTCCAGGAAATGCACAAGCAAGATAAACTAGAATGGCATGACTGCAAAACATGCAAAATACCATGACAATAGTCAAAGGAACAGTAAATTATATTTCTAAACAAGATCTAGAAACAACGTTGATTCAACTCAAAGCAAAGCACAATAGGTACATTGTCAAGAACACGGGGCCTTAGATTAGAAATGAGAAAATATTATAAGAAGGGAAAGACTGGTTTGGTGTATAACAATGATAGCCAGTTGCAGCACTCTTTCATATAATGAATTAAGTGGAAACTTGACAGCTGACTCTATTACGGAAGCGCAACCAATTTTGGCATAGTCAAAATGCCACCTCGATTCTTTCCCTCAACCAGTCAAGTCACGGCCTTCAAAAGATTCTAACGGAGTATAGATTAAACTAAATCTTTTCTTATATATTTGTGGATATAAATGAATTGTAAGAATGTAAAAACTGGACAAGTAATTAAAGGTTGGTAGTTTCACTAAGAAAACCAAACCGTACTACCCTAGATATCCCACTCATAAGTAGAGTGTACATAAGTCAGATGTACGCAGACAGCATGAAGACCCCACGTCTATATATAAATATAATCAAAATCCCGAAAAAATAATGTAAAAATGTGCTTAATATATGCATCATACTGCCCTAAAGATTATCGAACAAATTGAAAACAAGCACGGAAAACCGCAAGTACCTTTCAAACAGCTTAAATCTTCCATCTACCATTGCCGGAACATTTCTCATTGGATTTATTTCTGAAGAAACCATAATCAAAGGAGAAATTAACACGCAGCAAATGGATTTTACGTAAGAAAATCATGACTTGATATATTTTGTCATAAAAAACACAAATGACTATAACTACTAATTTAGATCACTTGATGTATGTACAGACTAAAACCTCACAACAATAAGCAGTAATAAAGGTGAACATTGGCATGATGATCAAGTGTCTACTTGCTATATACTGGATCATAGGTACAAACCATGTAAACAGCCTCATATGCAAAACAAATGAAGAGGTTTCAATGCTTTAAAACATCCAAAAAACACCAATACGACTCAATTAACATGTGAATATAACCTGAAATAACTCAGTCACTAAAACTACTAAAACTTTGATCCTTGAATAACATTTAAATTCATTTTTTGTCAGATTTCAATAAATTCTAAAACTTCTGAAACGACACAAATTAACGCGTTTACAAACACGACATAAAAGAAATTATATTAGGCCTAAGCTTTTCTGAGCACCAATCAGTCATATTCCTTCAAAAAATTACATATCCATTTTTATCGTAGTTCAATAAATTTTAAAGTGCCCACGAAATTAACCAGTTTACGAACACAACCCACAACCCGAAAGCAATATTAAGAAATGATAATAGTCCTCAGCTCAAGTAAGAAACCTGCATACTCCGGAGAACGATGCTGCCCTTTGGAGAGATCAATTCTGACCTCATCAAATTCAATTCCATTGACCCTATTCACAAAATCAAGATTTACAACTTAATAACTCATCAATCAAAAAAGATTGAAACTTCAAACATTAGATTACAAAAAGATCAAAACTTTGAAAGCAAGATTACAAAAAGATTAAAGCTTTAAATATTGAATGATAAAAAGATTAGATTTTGAAGTAAAAGAAAGTGAGAAAAAGGGTTCACTTACCTGCAGAAGATGAGAATTGCTCTGGATGGTTGGGACATTCGATCCACATACAATTTTAACCCCATCTTTTCCAACTCGCTCACTGTGGAATGGGAGAAAAAATGGACTTTTTTGCAACCCGGGATGTTTTTATTGTCCTAAAGGCTAAAGGGCAAAGGCCTTTTTGTTTCCATTGTTTTCTGTTTATTTGTTGAGCCATGTTTGTTTGGTTACTAGCTTAGGCAATATTATTGTAGATTTTAAATTCAGGATATTATCATGTACTTATAAAATGAAATGAATTAACGGTATCAGCAACCCCAATAGTTTTCCTAGATGGTGTCTTAATTTTAAATATAAGGAATTTGATGTTTAATGGTGCTACAACAATATCTTAGAGCAATTCCAATAAAATTTTAGTATGCTCCTTATATTTAATATAAAATATTAAACACTAGTAGTTTAGAATATAGATAAGGGTTTTGAACTCCAACAATGTTACTTATACTCATGTCTTATTTTATATTATATTATTAAAAGTATTATCCATACACTATGAAATAGAGAGAGAGAGAGAAAATACTTTGATATTTTATTATTAAATAAAAGTTAGCACGTGCTTAGAAGATGATAAAGATTACCTATTTATGAGTAATGGATGAAGGATCTTGGTGGTATAAGAGCATTTTCAATATGCTCTCTATATAAGCTCTTAATTTCAAAAATAACTTCAACAGCCTCGTAAAGGCTATTTAAGAAGTTAAGAGTTTACTTTATCTTCTCAAATTTAAGAGTTATTAGGTGGTTCTTAGAGCATCTCCAACAAGCTCTTAAGTCAAAAAATAGAGAACATTGTTAAAATTGGAGCTCCAAGAGACTCTTATAGGCTCTCTAAAACCTTAAGAGCCTCTTCTCTCTCATCTATTTTAAGAGCCAACCACCTACTCTTAAGTTATATTTTATTAAAAAGTAATGCAACCACTCACTTTGTCTCTCCACTTTGTGTTGTATTCTTATTTAATAAAAATATTTTATTATTAAAATATTATTTAAAGAATGAATATAAAGAGTGTTGTTGGAGATGAATGTGCATTAAGTTGCTAAGAGCCAATTTTTTATATTATATTTGAAAAGTGAGTTAAGAGACTTTTGGAGATGCTCTTAATCTTTATTTATTAATAAGTATTTATTCCCTCCAACACTTGCCCCCACTTTTGTATCTCTTTCATGTTTAAATATGAATAAAATATAAATAAAAAGTGAATATAAAGAGTATTGTTGGACTTGACCCTCTTAAAAATATATTAAGTTGTTAAAAATCTAATATTTTATATTATATTTAGGAGTTTACTAAGAGACTGTTGAAGATGCTCTAAGGAACCACTAGAATTCTATTGGAGCACATTTTTTCCCATCATTCCCTAAATTACAATTTAGGAAGACAAATAGCTAATCTCTTGAAATTGCTCTTAGAGAATCCTTAAATCACTAGCACACCGCCCTCATGTCTTATTAATAAGGAACCACTAGTCATATCTTATTTTAATTGTATCATTAAAAAATTCAATTGTCTCTCTTATTTGAACTTCTTTTTTCTCTAGCTCTTCCTTCCACTTTTTGTCCATCTCTTTCCAAATTTATTATTATTATTATAACAATAAGGAATGAATATATGGATCATTGTTGGAGTTGAAATATGAATTACTAAATCACTAAGATTCAATACTTTATAATATTCATAGGAAATACCCTAGCACACTATTAAAGTTGCTCTTAGGTTAATACATATTTAGTAATTTTGAAATATTATAATACTAATATAATAGTAATATTATTATATGGTTACAGAATTCGAAAATCGAAACAAATCAGTTGAAATATGGATTTATGATTTATCGGATCATTTTTACAAACATCAAATAATTTATCTATGATTTATTAAATCAGTCAAAGTTTTTTAACTTATTTGTCGGTAATTTTTAAAAATTATATAAAACCCTTTTCTTTATAAAATAATAAAGCACTTATTTATTTCATATCTAATACTTTTTATTCTATTAGCACATATTAATTATTGAATTCTTTTTTTAAGGGAAATTTTAATTACTGAGCTTAGTTACAGAATTTCGAGTTAGAATCCTTTTATAATCCTGTTGAATCTTTCGTATATATTCAATCGATTTTTTTTTTCAAATACTATAGGACTTTATGGTCATATATGTTCTCAACAAGCCGCATCTCCCCTTCCAGAATAACACCACATCCATACACGGCCTTACCTCGTGTCAATTCCTTCACCTGCCACGTTTCCAAATATCTTCCCCCTATGCGTCACGGCTCACATATCAATAATACACACACCTCTGTGTCTATCCCCTCTTTACCCCCCACCTCTATATAAAAATCTTGAAAACCCAATTCAACATATACCATGCTTTGTTCTTCAGCTAGATTTCTCACTCAAAGAACCCTTGTTTTTTCACCTCCAAAGTCTTTAATTTTAGCTTCTAAAAACACCCTTTTGAGTTCTTTACAAATCCCTTCAATTTCTAGACCAATCTCAACTAGAGTTCTTGATTCTTGCATTAATTATAAGCCCAGTTCTTCAAAAAGACATCTTTTTGTAAGTGTCAGGTCAGATCACTCAATGGCTAGTCAGTCCAGCAATGCTCAATCCATCCATGACTTCACTGTCAAGGTATATACTTACATACATCCTGTCTATATGTATGTGTAATTTTCAATTTTGGTGAGGCCCATTTTCTTGTTTCTTGATTTTGATTCATGGGTTGCTGTTTATTCCATTTATATGCTTTTATACATGTTTAGAATCTGTATGATTGTGTTTATATTGTTTGTTTTCAATTGGTCTTAGTTAATAGAGTAAAATAAGAAGTGGGTAATCTCATTATTCACAATATGTTTACCTTGTTCTTTTGGAGCTTCAAGAAATGTTGGAATATGTGTGAAAAATAATTAAGTTTTTGAAGTAATGTTTGTGTGTTTGATTAATTATGCCACAAGATGTTTAGTAGAATATGCATAAAGTTTGCATTTTGGATATGGATTTAGGCTTTAATTTTAGGGTTTTAGAATTCACATATACCCCACTTTATGTCTATTATTCATCGCATCCTACCTTAATTCTCCCTCGGGCCGGAATCATAAGGTGTATTTGGCTGTAGTTCTGTAGGCTGTAGCTAATTGAATTAGAGTTATTGAAGACCTCATTGTTTGTGGAGATAATGCCTTTTGTCTGACATCCTTGCTGCGCGTTTTGGTTGTCTAAGGCTTTGCCAAGTGATGATTTTTTTTTTTGTTCAATTGATCTCAGGATGCTAAGGGTAATGATGTGGAGCTTAGCAAGTACAAGGGAAAGGTTCTGATGATAGTTAATGTTGCATCTCAATGGTATGTTTGACATCTCTTGACAAGTTCAAATTATCTATTAAACCAATAGTAGTATTTTCAGTGAAACATAATGAGAGAGTCTATTGACTATGCTGCTGTTTTGCTTGTTGCGAATATATTAATTCTTGACAATATATTTAACTTGATGTCCTTGATTTATCTGCTGCAGTGGCCTTACCAATTCAAACTACACAGAGTTGGCTCAGTTATATGAGAAGTACAAGAATCAAGGTAGGCATTTGTACCTGCATTCTGTGTTGAAAAAAGAAAAAATGACTGTCCCCATCTGTCGAGCCTTTCAAAACATTTCATTATCCTCAAAGCTTTGGGCATGTTAAAGACCACAATTTTTTTCTAGATCCTCGATATTAAATCCCTTCTTTTTGTCATTTACAGGTCTCGAGATTCTTGCTTTTCCATGCAACCAGTTTGGTGCACAAGAGCCCGGTAGCAATGAAGAGATTGTAGAGTTTGCTTGCACTCGCTTTAAAGCTGAGTACCCAATATTTGACAAGGTAGGAAGATTCTGTGAACCTATTAGTTTGTATACTTGAAGTTTCTGCCAAATTTCGGGTACAAAGTCCTGTAAGATTCTAGATGATGTATGTTGGAGATGGAATTAAACTTTCATGAATAAAGGGGTAAAAATATGGATTTTGGAGTGAATGGAAAATATGAGTGAGATATACGATTATAAGAATTGTGAAGAAATTGGCAGAAGCAAGAAGTCGCCATTTTTTTATGAAAATGGAATTGATCAACCATAATCTAAACCTAAAAAATGGAGGACCGGGAAAGTACTAAATGTTTGTTTCACACATATTAAATCAGTTCAAGTTTACTTTGATTCCACCTAACTACCGAAGTGAACACAGCCTTAGAGATTGTGCATATTGCTTATTCAACTTGTGTTTAAGTGACTATAAATGATGTGTTATTGGTACTCGAACTTCAGGTTGATGTTAATGGATCCAATGCTGCTCCAGTGTACAAGTACCTCAAGTCTAGCAAAGGTGGACTCTTTGGTGACGGCATTAAGTGGAACTTTGCCAAGTTCCTGGTTGACAAAGATGGGAAGGTTGTTGATCGCTATGCACCCACAACTTCTCCACTAAGCATCGAGGTAAGACTTTTATATCTTAGTTTAAACTACATATACTTGGATTAGTAGGAAATTCATATGCTAGTTAATATGATATATACCTAGATCACTAAGATCAGATAAGTATCAGGATGGTTGATGAACTTTTTACCTTGCCATTTGCAGAAGGATGTGAAGAAACTGTTGGGAGTTGCTTAAGTCTATTATCTTGAGAGACAAATAACAAGTCCTTGCCCTGGCTTTCAGGCTACTGATATTCAGACATTGTTATACAGAATTTTAACTACTTTCTGGTCTGGATATAGAACTTTAAAGTTGAGAGCTTTTGAAGCCTTTTATTTGTACTAAATAAAGACCCCTCAAATTTGACCTTCTGAAGGCTTGAATTGTATTAGTAATTGCCAAATATATAAAAAATAAAGTTGTTCTTTAGTTATTCGGTTTGTACACACTTTATAGTATTATTTATTTTTGCGAAATAAGTTTGTACATTATATTTTAGCATATTGTATTGCATGGACCATGGATACAAATATGTGAAATGCACTCGGGCTACTGGTATAATTTGCATGGATACAGATATTGTTAGTCTATTTTTTGTTTGTGCAAGTTTCTCTAGATGCTGGGAGCTGAAACATGCACATTTTGGAAATCTGAAATGTTTACTTTTTGTTAGTATCAGTGCCAGACACAAAGCTGAGTTATTGCCCTCCGTTTCAAAATATATGTCCACTTTAAAAAAAGCACACATATTAGATGTTCACTTTCAAAAAATCACACATATTAAGAAATGTGAATCTTGGTGAAAAAAGTTGTATTAATTGCATTAATTGAGTATAACATGTGGTATATAGTTGATCTTGAAAATATAAATTAGAGATATGTGAACTAGAGTTGATTTTGGAAATATAAACTTTCATTGAAAGTTGAAATGTACAATTAATTTGAAACAAATTTTTTTACTATAATGGACATGTATTTTAAAACGGAAGGAGTATGAATTAATACTGCTGTTCCGATACGTGCTGAGTTAAAGTTTTCCGGTATGTGCTGAGTTAAAGTTTTAACTTCAGAATGTGCTAAAATTAAGATGCTTGGTACTCATTGCTACACAACACAATACAACAATGCTGCAAATCGTTCACTTTAACTACATAATACTCTCTCCGTAATTTTAAAATATACGTCCACTCTAGGAAGAAAAATTATTTTAAATTAGTTGTTCACTTCAACTTTCAATGAAAGTTTATATTTTCAAAATCAATTCTAGTTCAGATATCTCTAATTTATATTTTCAAGATCAACACACATATTATGCTCAATTAATGCAATTAATACTCCCTCCATCCCATTTTAATAGTCCACTTTGTAAATTTCACACATATTAAGAAATAGAAATTGAAATGTTCTTTTTCTCGTTTTCAGGAAACAATATAACTTAAATTTTACACACTACATTAATTACACATACTCCAAGAACCAAGTGAGTCTATACATACACACAAATTTTCAATTTCTATGCACGAATATTTATTAGGGGGTCTTGTAACTTAAATTAGTCAACATTGGAACTGTAAAACTTGCATAGAATAAAGAACATGACAAATATTTTGGGATATTTTTATTTTGCAAAGTGGACTATTAAAATGGGATGGAGGGAGTATAACTTTTTTCATTAACATTCACATTTCTTAATATGTGTGATTTTCTGAAAGTGGACATATATTTTAAAACGGAGGGAGTAACAATGATAGTAATAATTTATTTTTGACGCGTACAAGCAACAGTAATGGATAAAGATATCAAGTTGATTCAACATCCAACAATGTATATTCTTGTATTTTCATTTTTTTATTTAAACTTATAGATATATTTAGTAACCCCGACAAAAATAACTTATAAAAAAGGATTCAGGATTCTAACAAGATATATTGGCTTCCAAAAATATACACTAAACTAAAATTATCCATGATTCCTGTTTAGGACAACTCATTCAAATAGAATCGGATCATCAAATATGTAATTGGTCCACATCTATTATCGCCCAACTATATTCCGGTAACCATCGTGTGAGATGTGACATTGAGGATTTTGGCGATTGCCACATCTGTTAGCCAATAAATCTTATATATCCCTAACCAATTTGATATTTTTGACCATTCGCAGGTCGCAGCCATCGTAGACACGTGAAACTTAAGAATCTCAGTGCATCAAAATGAAGCTAATATATGGCACTGAGCAATTTCCCAGAGTCTCAGTTGGCGGGCTAATTCTGTCCGCTGAAGAAAAAAAGAATTGATCATTAACCCCGTCCAAAAAAAAAAAAAACAAGTTAAAAATGGTCAAACGGTTTCAAAATGATACTCCTATTCTTACTAATTTATAACTTGTACATGATTTTTTATATATATATATATATATATTTAATTATTTTAATTTATAAATTTTTAATATTTATGATTGTAGTTTCTGAAACTTAATCAATATTCTTTTTAGCAGATTTGAGTGAAGAAATTTTCTTATATTCAAATTAATTTAATCTCATGATCAGCAAGCTTCTTGCTTTTTTATTGTAGCCAAATTTTGTGAGCTCATCTGAAATAAATGTATCCACATCTTTAATCTTGCCATCTTTATCAAGAAATTTATATGAACCTTTTTAACAACCCTCGACACAAGTGAATTCTTGGATAGGTGCCTTTTCCACCAGTTATAATTCTCAGTTTGTGCGAGAATAAGAGTTCTTCGATCATCTTTTTCAATAAATAAGGTAGCTTTTTTATCGATACTTTTCCTGTTACAGAAATGTTAATGTTAGTATATCAAATACTAAATGAAATTACACACCTAGAGGAGGTGAATATGTGTTTGGCTAACTAATACTAATAAAAATGTTACGAAATAATTATCAAACTGTCGAGACAGCTTGCTGTTAAGACCTATTATATACTATCAGTGATAACTCCCAATCCCGATCTGGTCCTTCCAACGCCGAATGCGGTGTAGCTGCTGGTGGGTGTCTGCAAAACAACACCGGAGGGGGGTTTGAGCCCCGCGGCGCCTCCGGTGTGAGAA
>PHNY01298686.1:5365-20690 GCA_003724115.2 Anethum foeniculum
TTTTAAGTGGTCCATTAGCGTATATGAATGTTAAGATATATTGATATAAATTTGTTTGGGAACTGTATTAGTTTTTCAAGGTTTGTTGTTTCTACCTCTCTGGATAACCTTTTTTAAGCGGTCCATTAGCGTATATGAATGTTAAGATATATTGATATAAAATTTGTTTGGCAAACGTGTTTGTTGATCTGGAAAACCTTCCTTATAGAAATTTTCCCTGGAAAATTGTGATAATTTATAAATTGTTTTTGTCATTCTTTCTTCTTGATAGTGAGGCTACAAAGAATGTTCTGATGGACCTGGCCATCGTGTGCCTAAGAATATTATTATCTGGTCCTGCAGGTATTACTAAAATTCTTTGCTAGCATAAATCTTAGTGAATTTGTTTTGATAATATCTTATTAGATGTAATAGTATCAGAACTAAAAATTTTCTTGATCCCCTTAGAGAGAGTGTGTTAAATGTTTTTTGAACAACAACATAGGAAATCCCAAAATTCTTATAGTCTTGTATTTTTAATTTGTTTGAGTAGGTATTATAATAATGTAATAAACATCTCTGACTTTTATAAATATTTTGGGTTGATTATGTCTTGGGAAAAATCTTATGCTACAAGCTTTCTGATATCTATCACTATGACGGGGATTTGATGAATAATGTCTACTTCTGTTAATAGAGTATAAGTTAGAAATTTAAAATCCACACTTACATCCACCAGGTTCTGAAATATGTCAAGAAACATTGGCCAAGGCGCTTGCTAAACATTTTGGTGTGGCATTTCTCGTTGTTGATTTTCTTCTGTTGCCTTGTTTTAGCTCTTCTTAAGTCCTGTTGAATATTTTCATACCTATATGTTTCCTGTGGTTGGTTGTTCCTTATAATAGTACTAACATCCCCCCAACCCTCAAGCTGTATTGGACACTGTTGACTGGGTAGCCTGCAACATTTAACCTTAAATATGTTTTATAACTTGAATCTGATTAGGGACTTTCAGCAAAGTAAACTGATCATGTAAAAGAAATGTCAAGGCCTGAAAGAGCAAGTGTGCTAAACGTGCTCAGGCTTTAGTATTGCATCTTAAAAAACCAACCTTAAGTGTGGTGGCCGATCAAACTGGAGGATCTATCTTAAGCTCTATATTGGAACCAAAACAGGAGATGTCTACTGCATCATCCAATAACTACAGTTTAAAAAAGGGTATCTGAATTTATTTTTCTCAGTCGTTACTATCGTGCATGTGAATGTGAATGTAGGTTTCTCCTGAAAAACTTAAATGTATGCTGACTGTTGAGAGGAAGAAGGTGCAGATGTGGTTTTTAGTAACAGAAATAGAAGTAAAGTTACAAGTTAATGATTTCATTTGAAGACTTCTGCTCACTCTTTTCATCTTAATACAAAAACTTTTTTGTTTTTTTGGGGTGGGGGGGATCTCTTTCTTTCCATCTATTTTTTAATACCTATGACAATAATTGAGGAAGATTAGTGCCTCTCTTCCCATTTTTAATTCTTCTCCCTCTAAATTAGATGGTATTTTAGAAAAAGTTTAGAATTGAAGTTACAACCTTATGAGTTCATTCAAAGACTTCTGTTTGATCCTCTTTTGATATCACTCCGTATAAGAAGGGAGGAGCAGAAGTATACTGTATTTTCTTTTTATTTTTGTCTATTGAAAACTCCCTATCTCAGTGAATGTAGGGAAATTGCCTGCCCTTACCCATATTCCATTCTTCTTCCTTCAAATGCATAACCTAGTTGTCAGTTCTAGTCTAGGCACTTTGTTTACTGAAAATTACTATCAGTACCGTATTTCCCAAGTACACTCTCAGTTATAAAATTACACCTTAAAAGTTAACATTATTTCAGGTGATAAGAGTAAATTTTGCTGGGTCCTTGCCTTCTGGGCTTTCCCCTTTCCATACTCCTTTAAAATATCTTTTCTCGCGATATAAGTCATTACCATTTTACTATCTATTTCCATTCCTTATTTGTATGTACAGACCCCCACATTGGTGACAGATTCTCTTAATATCTCCCATGTTAATGTTCCTTCTAATATGAAAAACATTGCATAAATTTTTTATAGACGTGGTCACTAAAAATGAATTTGAGAAGAGATTACTTGCAGAAGTGATTCCAGCCAGTGACATTGATGTGATCTCAATGATATCAGAGCTTTAGAAAATATTATGTTAAGGGCAGCTGACAGAGGTAAATGGATAAAGCTATATTCACTTGGTCTATTTTCTTTTAAGTTATATGTAGAAACTTTAGCTCTTTTTGAACTTGTTTTGCTGCTAAAGAAGTTTCTATATGTAGCCTTGCAAAAGAATACTGCTTTCTTGACCACCTGGCACCGGTAAGACTATGCAACTATGCTTGCAAAAGCTGTTGCAACTGAGGCTGCCGCAAACTTCATCAATTATCCATGTCAGCTATTACTTCAAAAGTACCTACCTTGACCTTGGACACTATTCCGCAAGTTTTCTGCTTGAGCTTATCTTGTCAAAATATATTGACCACCTGTGACCTGTCTACATCCTGCAGTGGCTTGGCGAGGGAGTGAAGTATGTCAAAGCTGTTTTCAGCCGTGCCAGCAAAATTTCAACCAGTATCCTTGTCGTTGATGAGGTAGGCATAATTATGAGTGTGCATGAATTCCCATAATTTGGTTTGTGTCACAATACATGAATATCGTGTGTTTATAAGAGAGAAATCAGTTTAAGATATTAGATAGACAGGTGTAACAGAACTTGTACATTAGTTGCTCCAAGTATTACAATGAGCCCAAGCCTCTGTTTATAGAACAAAACTGATAAATTACTGCCTGTATTACTTGCTGCTAGAGTAAAAATAGATAATAGTATAGTAATAGGTGACAAGCTCCCTAGAAACTATCTACATTACATCTACAGTACATCTGACTTTCATCGTACTAGTAGTTATTTTTGCAGTAACCTAATATTACTCATATTTGACAGTTTCTGATATCTTATCAATTGTCAGCTATATCTACTTGGCATTATGCTTCACTAATCACTTCAATTTATTTATCTTCAGCCAATTTTTTAAATATCTTTTATTATTTAACTTACTCTAACCTTGGCCTTCTCTGAACCAGCACCAGAAATAGCCACATTTTGCTAAATGCAACTGAAAGCCACATTTCTGTAGGTAGATGGCATGTTAGGAAGGCGTCGAATCCAGGAGAACATGAAGCGATGCCTAAAATGAAGAATGAGTTCATTGTAAACTGAGATGGTTTACGTACAATAGATAAAGAACGTGTACTGGTACTTGTTCAGCCAATAGACCGTTTGACCTTGATAAGGCTGTTGTGCTAAGGCTTTCTCGAAAGTTTTAATAATTGATATTTCTTTTTATCTTTGTATATGTAGTAAAGGGATGGTTTGCTCATGATTATGATATTACATATTGCAGGTTAATGGTAAACCTCCTCCCAGATGCCAAAAATAGGGAGAAAATCTAAAGATTGGCCAAGGAAGAATTAGGACCTGGGGTTCATCCTGAGGCAGTAGCTATTAGCTAATATGACTGGCAGTTCTTCAGGAACTGATTTAAAGGTTCATTTTCCTTGATCATGTATTTTTATAAATTTCGTTATTTTTTCCTTGTCCTGTTCCCCGTTGTCCCATCTAATTCTTTTGCTTTACATTTCTCTTGTTCCCTTAGAATCTATGTGTGACTGCTGCTCATTGCCCTATACGAGTAATTTTGGAGAAGGAAAAGAAGGTTGGTCACTGAAATGTTAAATTTGTTTCCTAAATTCTTTTTCCCGTATATTTGAAATTTTTGTATATAGATATTTCTATCATCTCGCACGAACTAATTTGAATTTAATTTGCTTGTTCGGCTAATGAGACCTCAATCCCGAAGCCTTCTGAGTATCTTTTTGATAGGCATGTCTGTTTGCGTGGGGAATTCACTGCTGATAGATGTCGCCCCAGTGTCCCCATCCATCCCCATCACCTTCCGACTCGTGCCATGTTACTTATTTGTCTCGAATTAGTATGTGTCTTTTAGGGATTATACAGTCCTCTGTTCTAGAAATAGGTCTGTCTGACTTGCTAAATTTAATCTTTATATTTGACTTGTGTTCTATATATTTTTGGTACAACTATATTAATGTATATAGTTGAAAGTATTACCAACCATAAACTTGTTGTTTTTATATATTACAACCATTATAGAATTAAATGTTTTTAGAATGTGAAATGTGATACTAAGATATACAGTAGCAGCAAAATATATTTTACTTGGTTGTTGATTGTTGTTGGCACATGCTCTTGGGTCTAATGGTATAAGGACTGATTTCAGATTACGGGTAATATGTCAGTTCACTTGAATAGATTAGTGCCAGTGCCTCATTTTTCATTTTTAAGGAAAGTAATGTACACAGCTACCAGGTATTTAGGTTTTTAGCTTTGTGCAGTGAGTTATATGATTTTCAATGTGCACATCTGATGATCTGATCTGGTGATATATTGCTGACTGATAAAATCAGTGGCCTAAAAGGCGCTTAGCAGTGACGATACTTTAAATGCATTTTAATATTAATATATAAATTAGTTTCTTATACAAGTAATTACCCAGATAAAATAGCCAAACAAGGGAGAAGTAGACAGAGTTTTATTGAAAATGGAGTTAAACAACACATATATCTCTCTAGTGATGAAGATTTTTTGGCATATGTGCAGATTAGCTTCACCTTTTCTCTCTGCTAAGGGTCTGGCCAACACCCTGATGCATTCTGATTGGTGCAGTTGGGACAGAGGGCTAGTCATTATGACTCGGCCGTTTTCTTTTTTAAACTCAATTAGTTCTTGCATGGAATATGACAGAAACTACATGGGAAAGAAGCAAGAGCCTGGTGGGAAATGTGAAGAAGTAGCATGCGAGATCTCTGAGTAGCAGTATAAATCGAAGTACTCTAACAGTTCTTACCTCACAATTCTTTCAGCAGCTTGTAGTTCTGGCAGTGTTGGTTTTGCAGTTGGATGGTTTTTCACTTTTTAGTTTGGTTCCCTTTTCAGTAGTTATGTTCCGTGTCCTTGTTCTTTGTTCTTTAAGTTTAGTTGGTCAGTTTATTAGTTAAGTTGCATGTTGTTCCTGTCTTTCTTGTTTCGTTCCAGTGTCTGTACTCGTCCTCCTACTACAACTGGTGGATTCTATCTATCTAAGAATTTCAGGCTTTTAAAAAAAAAAAAAAAAAAAGAGTCATATGACCTCAAATAAATTATATAAAAAAGAGATTGCAAACTCATACGAGAAACAGAAAAAAAGACTTGATTTATACTATTTCCAATTATTTATTTTTATCCGTGTAGTAATTAGGACGCTAGCTTAGAATGCTTTGACTGGAACAGTTTAATTTTATAATGTAGTTTTATGTTTTTCAAGGTATTTGTAATCTTTTTTTGTCATCTTGACTGAAGCTCTGGCATTAGCAGAAAGTAGACCTTTGGCAGCATTACATATCAGCATTGATGTTCGGCCCTTGAGTATGTATGATTTCAAATGTGCAGATGAATAGGTATGGACATCTGCAACCGAGGTGCTTTAGTGGCTTATTTAAAAAATGGATGGCTGTAGATTTTTTTGCTTTTATCGAATATAAATTTGGTATCTTCTTCTTTTGTTCTTGTCCCATGCGTGTAGGATGTGTTTTTTGCCATTCCTTTTTTTTATGTGTGTCCTGCGTGTAATTAGCGATTTTCCTCGTTTTCACAAGCATGAGTAGGACTTCTAATGTTGGGATATTCATCCTTGGCATAAACTCTAATTGATCTCCATTACAGCAATTAAGCATGAGTAGGACTTCTAATGAGTAGGATCTATCGATTAAGACTTTGGTCGAGTTTCTTGCACCTAGCCGCTCTAACAACAGTTGAGCAAGCTCTTAAACTCCTAAGTTACATGAGGGCTATCTGTGAACCACCCTTTCACTCATCAACGTAAGAATTAAGATTTCAAAAATCCTTGTATAATGTGGCCGCTTGTTCCAATTCTTGTAAGGTAGAGGAAGAGTCTATTAGTTAAGATTTTGGTCAAGTTTATTTCTGCCTGGCAGCTTTTACAACAGCTATTCTAGCTCTCCCAACTCCTTAGTTGCAAGGGGGTCTATCTACCACTATGGGACATAGCTTTTCCTGTCTCCTTGAAATAGCAGGAACAAGGAATGCCTAAGAAATCCCTTGACTTAGCTATAACAACTACAATAGTTAAACTGTATGTGTGTTAATTTTCTGGTATCTGAGGTTGCAAAACTAAATGCAGGTAGCCTTGTATAGTTTGATAGCATACAGTAAATTAATCTATAGCAAGGGAAAGGAATTGTAGCTACTTGAAAAGATAAAAATAAAAGCTGAAAAATTCGTGGAAAACTATTACAAATTTTTTTTTTTGAGGCTGTTTTATTGACTAATATTCGAGAAATTAATAATCACCATAAATCAACAATTTTGGTGCATCTTTTTATCCTAACATAATAACCATGGTGTATATTTAAGTTCCAAAAATTAATAATTTCGATATATTAATAAAATTTGAAGGTCCTGATATTTATTAGTTTAAAGATGTTTAATTGTAGTTGGGAACAAATTTCTTACATATTAGTTTTGCCAACATTTCTCATATAAAAATTGTATAAGTTTAGAAATTAAATTAAATAATAGCAGATTTTATACAGTTTGATTTGTTCATTTGGAACAAATTTTCATTGGCTAGTTAGCCTGCCTATTCGTCTATAATCTGCTCGATCTTTAATATGCGAAAGGTAAAACATACTCTACGTTCATTTTTCTTTACAAAATCACACGCTTGATAAAGCAATTTTGCTCCAATGCAGGATAGAGACAGCCGGACAGGTCTTGGAGAGTGCCTGAATGATATAGTAGCTACTACTACTAGCTAAGAAATAGAAGAAGTTAGCGCGGGCTACCTCATCTGGTACTCTTGAGATATTCAATAGTATTACCCTTGATGATATGAAGTCAAAGATGATTTCAACTGATTAAGTGCTTTATAACTCAAGTTACTGTATTTTACAAGAAAGACTGCATATGAAGTGACAGCAAATATCCTGGAAAAGCTACGTGCCTATGTCTCCATGTCAACCTAAAGCTTCTGGTGCTTTGCCAACATCTAGCATGGATTGAGTATGGAAGTGGTGGGCGGTACTTGATCAATCAACAGTTATCTGTATAACTAACTTATTTAGAAGGAATAAGAAGAAAAGCTAATGATAATGTTCTTTTATGGTCGCGTGCTTCATCTTGTTTCTGTAAAATGTTTGTTTTTAACTTCATGCCTACTTGATAGAAGAGACCTGGTTGCAGCTGGCAAGAGGGAGTTGTGTACCCTGCGAGAGAGTATGCGACACAAAGCAGTAGAATTAGTGAAATGAAGCAATTCTCTTGACAAACCTTGACAGTGGGATAAATGATGCCTCTGTTGGGAGAGAAATCAGTTCCCTTGGTTAAATTCTATTTTAGCCTGTAAATGCTCAGTATTCACCATGTTGAATAGGTCATATTCAGCATGCCAAATGGAAGTAAAACCCCACACATCCACGATGGCCAAACATAAAAAGCTCGCCCCTACTACCCATTTCAGCATGTTGAATTACCATATTCATCATGCCAAATGGAAGTAAAACCACGCACATCCATGACTGGGAAACAAAAAAAGCTCATTTCAAGTTTAAACTCTAGAGATGTGACACTTTGATACAACTTGGGAACTTGTTTGAAACACAGGAAATATGCATTTGTTAGTAATTATAGATATAAAGCTTCTCTCCATTTTCTTTTCTTCCCTACTTTGCATCCGCTTGACAAGCAATTAACCTTAGTAAAGATAGATAAAACGCAATAAACCGTAAAAGCAGGATGAACGTGAGGATACAATCTGTCGTGAAGTTTCAACTATAGCAATAAAGGTTTATCATAATATCATCCAAAAAACCGTGCACCACTGTAACCATATTACAATCAATATTGAAATACAACAGTCAAACTCAAGTTCACAAGGCAGGGATATGATATCTGCACGCCAAAGCATAAAAATTGTTTTAAAAACTAAAAGTACTTGGTGAAAATGAGCTCTGCCAATTAAAGTGCCTAGGTCCA
This sequence comes from Anethum foeniculum, assembly GCA_003724115.2. NCBI lineage: Eukaryota > Viridiplantae > Streptophyta > Magnoliopsida > Apiales > Apiaceae > Anethum > Anethum foeniculum. The sequence goes on from PHNY01298686.1 coordinate 13,513, forward strand.
ACATCAGAGCAAGACAACTATGCTAGAGACATGGGGCATTCAGTTAGTGAGCAGATACTCATGTGCTTGTAGGTGCTTCTGCTTTCTCCTCCGATATTCCTGTTTTAGTTTCCTCGCCAACCTTTGTGTTGTCTTCACCTTCAGGTTTTGTTGCCTCTTGAACTGCAATAAAAAGGAGATCACTGTTTATTCAACACAAATATATCTCCATCAAATATTATAGTTCTTTTAAACTCCCTCTTTCCAAAAATATCCCATACTTAATCTTATATTGCCCAAGGGCAGAAACATATTTAGCATCGAGCAATTTCTGTATCATTGTATACTCCCTTGTCACATATCATAAAAATAGAATGGTATGCGCAGAGTAGAAATGCCATTTTGATCATTACCTTCATCGTCACTGTCGTCAAAGTCATCACCAAAGTCACCCATGCCAGGCATTCCCCCCATGCCAGGCATTCCCCCCATGCCAGGCATCCCTCCCATGCCGCCCATGCCACCCATGCCAGCCAATGCTTCCATGCCAGGCATGCCTCCCATACCTCCCATTCCACCCATGCCCGCCAATGCTTCCATACCAGGCATGCCTCCCATACCTCCCATGCCGCCCATGCCTCCCATGCTCTAAAAAACCATAAAGTAAGTACTCGTAACATCAATCTGCTAACTCATTAAGCTAAGTAACAATGACTGGCTATAAAAACTAAAAGAGCCTTACCGAGAAATCCATTCCATCCATGCCAGCATCAGCAGGAGCTGTAACACATTAACAAATCAAGACCATTATTACTTTAGCCAAGCTCTAATAAGTTTGCACAAAATGAAGTCCGGAAGCTAATTATAACAAAAGAAGCTATATGAAGTACCAGGATCATCATCTTCATCAACCCATTTGTCCCAGTCTACTTTAACATAGTGTGGTGTTCTAGCATCTCCCTTCAATAGTTTATTCCACCATTTACTCTCAGCTTTCTCCAAAATACAGAATATGCTCCGAGGGCCAATGTTTATTTTGCTTTCCTGTAAATAAATAAACCAAGTAAAAATAAGATTAGTAATAAATCAGTCCGGCTGTAGAGAAGTAACAAAAAAATCAGACTGTAAATTTTAGAGAAGCATACCTCTACATTAATCTTATCGAGCAGCTCAAGCATCAGTTCATAGTGATTATCTGCACCAGCAGTAGCAGAAAATTTGAAAACACCTTCAGGCTCCACATTAACTTTGGAGTCTTTTGTGTCTGCCAAAAGAACAGTAATGAAAATCTTTTCCTCCCTTTGTGCCCACTTGACCTCAGGATGGCGACTACAAAATTGACATCATATTAGGATGGCAACTTGTGAACGCAAATAACACATTAAAAATCAAGTCATAATCTTATGAAGCATTCCTAACAAATCAACACAACGATAGCAACTCAATAAAATGTTGTTCAAATAGAAGACAAGACCTTAAACTAGAATAAATACCAAAAGCTAGATATTTATATATTAAAACCCCCCCTGAGAGGACTTTAACTATCTTCTGCAGAAAGTCCTTAATAATCAATTGTAACAGATTTACAGTTATACTGGAAAACCCAACACAGCATGCTTAAATTAAAATATCTATCCAGATAACATACATGTTTCAATTCAATTAAGATTTACAAAATACACTAAAATTTTACATATGTCTCAGGCATATATCCAGGTTTAAATTTCTTTTTTTCATACATATAAACAAGAGTGTATAATTCTAAATACAGGGCGTGTTCACTAAGTACAAAAATAATTTATATGCAAAAGTTGTTATCCCCGCATATGTTCCCCAGGTCACACTCAGAAGTCGGAAACATGTTTCTCCATGAATATATGACATAAAACAAACATAGAACACTAATCACAGCATGACCATGTGTAAACTCCATAAGTACCCACATATCATACAAGTCTGGGTTTTAATTAACTTGAAACTACGCACACACTACTTGTAATATTCATCAATCAAAAATACCGAACACGGCATATCTGTAAGCTCCATTTCAGCCACAAATCCCAACAAATACTGGCTACAGTACCCTAATTTACACTATTATACAGACACATAATAATATACATATATGTCAACTCAAATACCCACCACACATCATTACCAAGTTCCATTTCAACACATAAATCCAACAAACTATAAACATAAAAAAAAAAAAAAAAAACAAACACAAACCATAAAAAACATACATATGATTCACAACTACATAAGCCTCAACAATAAAAGCAAAAAAAGAAAAAAAAGACATGGGGTTTATAAGGAAAAAACATAGATCGTGAAACAGAAGAACTGAAACTGAAAATAATGAAAGAAATGAAAGAAAAGAAAAGGGGGGTTACCTCATGTTGTTGAATTAGGGTTTGAGGAGTGAAGAAAAGAAAACCCTAGAGGAGAAGGAAAGGGGGGTGGTGTGTGAGTTTTTAAGACCAAAAGAAAAAGACAGACTAGAGTAGAGGGTTTGGTTTTGTGTTGTGTTTTATTCTAAGACGGTCTTTCAAGATCAACCAAGGCCTCAATTTTTAACGGTCCAGATTAGGGGGTTAGGTTAGATGCCTAGAATCAATGTACTACTTTCTCTTTCGGGTTGGGCCTTTTTCTTTTGTCCTTGTCCGTTTGTATGTGTCTGTTGTTTGATGGATTTACAAAACCCAAGCCCCAAAGATCTACTTTCAACTAAATTTAAAAATAAATTGTGATTTTATATTTTTTAATGGAAACAAACATAATGAGCATATAAAATTTATAGCCCGCAAGATTTGGACGACTTTGAAAATATAAATTATATTATTTCAATTTTGTAAATTTAGAAATCGTATCCAAACTAAATGTTATGAAAACTAATTTAAACTGAACCCGATTGTTAATAATTGGTTCCATTCGGTTTTGGTTTAATACCAAAATTTTTAAAAAATTCTTCTCTCGTTGAATTATAATAAAATCATTTTATCATACAAACTGAACTAGTCGATAAAGCCGAGCTTCGCGACGGCGTTATAAATTTTATTTAAATTGTAATATATATTTATCTTATATTAAGTCATTAATATTAAATTTTTAGCTAACACAGTCCTCTCTAATAAGCCGCACTCTCGTTAAATACGATTTTTTTATCCAACCGCTTTCTTGCTAAAACTAAACCCCAACCTTACATATATTACGAATACTTTTGTAATAATTTTGATCAGTAAAAATCGATACCTACAATAAAAATAGTACTTATATCATTAAAATTTATGCTAGCATCGATTCTTTTTTTTAATTGATCGTAAAAGATGGCACTCACCGCCCTCTAATTCTACTTCCAATAAAATTTTAACTTTAATTTAATTTATTATATGTTAATTCGTACTATATTCACTTCTAATATAACTTTTACTTAATTATGTCTTATAAACACCTATTTTATTTCGAAAGAATTTTAATCGTGTGAATTTCTTATAATTCGAACTTTTCTCCTTTATAAATTGAAATATCTATTCTACTTTCAATAGAACTTTTAGTTATATGCCAAACCTATTTTTATTTAAACTTTTAATTTTATTTCTTCTTTGTAAATTCGAACTCTTTTCCTCTATTTTTTCAAACACCTACCCTACTTCCAATACAACTTTTAATTATATATATTCGAATTCTTCTCCTTCATAAATTAGTACAGCTATTTTATTTTCAAAAAAACTTTTAAGTACGTCTTACAAAACATCTATTTTACTATAAATAATAATAACTTATTCTGCTACAAATAGAACTTTTAATTATATGTATCTATTATAAATTCGATTTCTTCTCTTCTATAAATTCAAACACTTATTCTAGTTACAATAGAACTTTTAATTATATGTCATGCCTATAAATTTGAACTATTTTCCTTTATAAATCCAAAGACCTATTTTAGTTCAGATTAAACATTTATTTATATATTTTCGTTATAAATTCGAACTATTTTTCTCTATGTAAATTCGAACACCTATTTTGTTTTTAATTTTTACGTATTTTAAAATTCTAAAATTTTAAGAAAATTAGAGAAATAGATTAAAACGATTTTAGAGGCGTCAGAACTCTTCTTCTCCGTGAATTCGAACACATAATCTACTTTTTTTAATTATATGTATTGCTTATGATTTTGAATATTCTCATTTCATAAATTCGAACACCTATTCTACTTTAAATAAAACTTTATAAATCCGAACTCTTCTCCTTTATAAATTTGAACACATATTCTATTTTAGAACTTTAATTATGTCTTGCTTATAAATTTAAAATATTCTTCTTTTTAAATTCGAACACTTATTATACTTCTAATATGTTAAAAGATATCTTTTTTTAGCATATAAACTTCTAAAATTTAAAAAAAAAAAAGATTATGTCTTACCTATTTTCGGGAAAACTTTAAATCATATCTCTTCCGTTTCAAAATATCTGTCAATTTTTGACTTTTTTAAGTCAAATTGACCAAACTTCGACGGCATATTATAAATTTATTTTTTCAATTTTAAAAAACTGAAAATTACATTTTAAAGTGGATTATATTTTTTTTATTAATGTAACTTTTAAAATTATTCTCAATTATATAATATATGTAAATTTCAGCCAAAATTTAGTAAAAAGTGGACAAATTTTGAAACGGAGGGAGTACGTGTTCTCTATAAATTCGAACCATTTTTTACTATATTTTCAAACACATACTCTACTTCCAATACAATTTTTGATCATATGTCTTTTATATAAATTCGAATATTCTCCTTTATAAATTCATACACCTATTCAACATCCTTATAACCTTATTTCTTTATTATAAACAACTATTGTATTACAAATAAAACTTCTAATCACATTTTTCTTATAAATTCGAACTCTTTTTCCTCAATTCGATACTTACTCTGTTTTTTAAAAAAAATTAAATATATATCCAGTGCACGCCCGGCCCAGTACAATCAATTCGCTCGCAAGAGACCCTAAATCGTACTCCCCGTCCAAATGAATTGTTAACATTTGAAATAGAAGGTCCGACACGCATTTTAAGGTGCATATAAAATATAGTTCCAAAACTTTTTTTAAAAAATTTTTCTTTTTTTGAATAAAAGTTTAAACATTGAACTTTTATTCAAAAAAAGAAAATTTAAAAAAAAAACGTTTTGGAACTATACTTAATATGCACCTTAAAATGCGTGCTGAACATTCTATTTCAAATGTTAACAATTCATTGGGACGGAGGGAGTATGTGTTATGTATATATTTATGTACTATGAAAAAATGTAAAGTAATATATTATATATATAATAAAATAATTAGGGGGTTCATTGAGACATTTTATTTCTTATAAAATTACTAAATTACCCCTAATAATTATATATGTTAATGAATTTTCATTTAATATACATGTATTAATTACATCTAATTTAATACTGCATGTATTAATTGGTATAACTCATTATTACGTANTTATTTCATCATTTAATATTAACAATTTATAACTATATATATAGATTATATTTATCTTAATATAATGTTCACATTGAACATGATTATGATGCAATATTTAAAAAATTATTTTTTTAAATGAATATATCAAATACAAAGACTATTTTTTTAAAAAAAAACATATTTCAGTGTACGAAGACTTAAGCATGAATTATTTTTTATTCGAATGGTACGAAAAATTATTTTAAGAAATCATAGTTGTCATCATACAGTCAAAACTAAATGTAAACAAAGATCATATCAAAATTTTAAAGATATATATGATATAATGTTGAAAGTTTTAAAACTATTTATATATAACAAATGTTGAACTTACATGTATATAAGAAAAACAGTTGAACAAATTTTGGGTCATTAATTTCACGACACACTTCTCGGAGATCACTAATCTCACAATAGATACTTCCGTCAAGATTGAACTTATTTATTGCACTTTTAGCAAACCGATACATCGTATATTTTAAAAAATATTAGCATTTTATTTGTATTTTGAACATGCCCCTACATTGCACGGGTTACAGAGCTAGTTATGTTTACTCGAAGAACTATGTGACTCATCTCGCCTTTGACTGTGATAATTGCTACATGTTCTGATGTTCGTATTTGATTATTTATTGTAGTGACTTTATCAAACAAATAATGTTTAGTACTTATGAAACAAAAGCTTATAATTTTAAAATATGTATAATAATTTGGATTTTTATTACGTAAATTAGTTCGTCACTAACTTCAAAATATTTATGTTATATTTGTGTGTATATGTACTAACATATGTACAAATCTGGATTCATCTAAAATGCTGAAAATATAGACATTTTAATGATGTTAATTTTAATTTTAAACATTATATTTTACCATGTGATAACTATTATGAAATTTAATTTTTTATATTTGGATGAAAATCAGACTTGACAAATTTCAATATATTATTCACTATTAATGAAAGGATTTTATTTTAAAAAATATTATTACTGTCACTTAATTAATTATACTATTATATTTTGTTTTTGTTTTTTTTAACCCTTTTTTATCCTCTCGGCTTTTCTCATTGTTTCGGGGAAAGGAATTGAGAATTTTATTAATATTTTAATATTTTATAACAAAAAATTTAGGGTATAACCAAACAAAATCATCATTATCAATATACTTATATAAAGGAGAATACACGCGAGGTTAGGTGACGCTCTAATATCGTCTCAATCTATTTTTCAAATTATCTTAGAGTTTTAGAATTTTTAATATTAGAAAATGCAAAATATATCCTTTAACGTATTAGAAGTATAATAGGTGTTCGAATTTATATAAAAGAAGAGTTTGAATTTATACAAAATGTAGTGTAAAAATTCTATATTAGAAGTAGGATAAGTGTTCAAATTTATAGAGGATAAGAATTCGAATTTATACAAAGTGTAATGATTAGAAGTTCTATTTGAAGTATAATATGTATCAATCAATATTAATACAAAGTAGCATACGAGTGGTTAGGTGACACTCTAATATTATCTCAATGTATTTAAATAATTAATATTTTAAATATTAATAATTTAAATATTTTTTAATATATTAAAAGTAGAAAATGTATTTAAATTTATAAAAGAGAAGCGGAGTAAACTCATATATATATATATATATATATATATATATATATATATATATTGTAGGGGATA
>PHNY01298687.1:1849-15016 GCA_003724115.2 Anethum foeniculum
AATATTTAACCCATTATATAAGTATGTAATATATTTTTAATGGTAAAATTTTAACTTCTAATCAAATTGTATAATTACAGATGTTCTCCTCGTATATTCATATTAAAAAATATTTGTACTCACCAAAATTAGGTGGGCACGGGTTATTAAACTCTTATATAAATTACATTTATGATACGATATTTTAAAATTATTTTATTTTTAAACAAATTTGTAAACTTGTAAAGAAATAATTATTCTTAGTTAATTAGTTTTCAAATGAGCGACAATCAAATTGTTTTGAGATTTAACTATCCCACAAATTATGAGCTCGTAAGGATAAATATAAAATTATTGCAGTAATTTTAAAAGTAATTTAAAATTATAAGTGAAAAGTAAATTTTATCCAATTAAATTTTTATTAGAGTTGTTGCTAAAAGTGGCTTTTTTAAGTAAGATCAAGTGTTCGTAAGTTTTAAAATAAAAATTGAATTCAATATTTTTTTGGTTAACCTCTTATTAGATGTAACTTTTAAATTATTAAAACCGTAAAAATACAAATACAAATAAATTTGATGAACCGTCTTTTTGCATGATGAAATTAACTTGAATGAAACAAAATCGTCAAAATAAAATAAATTGTTTAAAAAAATATTTTATACCAATTTTAGACTTTAATTTATTTTTTTAACTTATTACATGAACATATTTTATTAACTTAAAGTTAAAAATCACTTTAAACCTTCAGCATAAATACCTAATAGACGAGCAATATATTATATACTGAAATATTATGACATTACTAAATTTTGAAAAATGTCAGGTACCCCGAATATTTTTTTCAAAAATTTCCTCAAGTAATAATATATCATGTTATTATTAATAACTTTTCTCATATTAATATAGGACCCGCGTGTATACCTATTCACCTACAAATTAAAAATTATCATCTGTCATTTCTATTATTTAAAAAAATTAAGATAAATATTTGAGAAACATAATGCTACCCCAAAATTTTACGCTTCAGCATTATAAATGTTTCTTATTGAATATATATAAAAACTCTAGCATTTTTCATTATTTATTAATTTATAAAAATGAGGAATTATTTAACGAGATAAAAGGAACAAGAGTTGATAGAAATCGTGGTAGGGCATACGAAAGGGGGACGATGGACCGCAATATACGGTTGGTTTGATTAATTTTCAAATGTGTACGTATGAATGTGCGTTTGTAATACATGTGCGGGTGGTCTCGCAAATATCACGGAAACAATCTTACATAGGGGTCATGTGTTTCGGTATGATTAGGACTACCACGTTTTGCCCTTTAGCTTTTTCTCCTCAAACAACTCCCATGTTCGCGGTGTTTCATACTTCCTCCGTCCAACCAAGTTGTTTACGCAGGGGATGGAGGACTTGACACGCATTTTAGGGCTTATAAAAAGTATAATTTTATAAATTTTTTTGAAATTTTTTTTATTCTGTATGAAAATTTAACATTTTAACTTTTATTCAGAAAAAGAAAATTTTGAAAATAAATTATGAAATTATATTTTATAAGAGTCTTAAAATATGTGTCGAGCGTACGGTTCCCAACGTAAAGAACCTGATAGGACGGATGGGGTACTTGGTTCCGATTTCTTCTGCGTTTTCAGTTTCTTATGGCCTTGGAATGCTTTTGAATGCTGCAAAAGTGAGTGCTATAAACCCATCCGGACAGTTTAACCGGTTAGATTTAAAGTGAATGTACGAATTTTAGTAGTTGTGATGATGAGATTTTATGCCAGTTCTTTTCAGAATTAGTCGATGTGCATGTAAATAAATTCTGTTATATAATAAAAAATATGAGAATTATTTCTCAGTCAACGTTAGATGAAATACAGCTACTTCGATATTTCATTACGGTGAAATATTATGACAGTCCTCTTCAGAATTAGTCGAAGTGCATGTAAACAAAATCTGTTACATAACAAAAAAAAAAATGTATGAAAATTATTTTTCAGCCAACATTGAATGAAATATAGCTATCGTAGTTTCATTATGACTGTTGCGATAAAACAATACGGCAGGAGAGTGCTGCTACAATGAAACATTATGACAGCTGTATGCCAGATACAACGTTGGCCGGAGAATGTACCCCAAAAGGTAAGTGTTCTTTTGTTTGGTTTAACTAGGATAATTTCTTATCTAAAATTAAAATTAAATATTATTAAATATTTTTGAATTCTCAAAATTTTAAAAATCTTTATTGAATACACACCTGAGTGCATGTATTAATTTTTAATTTTGTCTTTTCACTATACCAATTTTGACATCATTTATCCAAAAATACTTTTGGTGCATTTCAACCTACTCATTGACTCATATTCTGTATTAGCTAGACAGAAGTGTTGATACGAAAAGATTAATGGCAAATTACCCGTTAACTCTATTGAACTGAAAAGCACTATAGTAATGAATGTTTGTTTGGTACCTAACCAGGCAATGTGTGCAAATAAACTGAACCCTGTGCTGGTAGGAGGAGCGTTTATGTAATGAGCAGTTCTACGTATTTCGAAATCGTTCCCAAAAGTAGTCCCGAATAAAACGTGGCGTGTTTTTATTCGTGGGGCTCATATGAATGCACGATGGTTCCATATCATTTATGAGAAAGCAACCAATATCATACTAACAACTCAGCATTCGGAAACGATTTTGAGAACCATTTCGGGGACTCTAGCATTTCTCTTATGTAATTTGAACAAACATATCTTCCACATTCAATATAGTATATTCTTCGTTTTGAATAATTTTCCCACTTGTGTAGCCGTTTTAGCAATGTGAATTCAATGTTACACACCTTCCTAGTTCCTGCTCCCATTTTTCGTTAATAATTACCGTGATGATATCAGATCTCAATCCGATTAACGTGAATGCGAATGATGTTATAATATTTTTGTATTGAAATTTTCTTGGAATTCCTCGATCCAAATGGTGTATATTTAAAGTTATGAATACGCGCTACAAATAGGTAACTTGTTAAACAGTAGAACACATGTTCATATTTTGCATTTTTATATTATAAACTTGTTTTCTCAAGAATCATTTGTACGCATAATTTCTCGTGAATAGATAAAAATTATTGAAATAATGAATTAAGTGCGGTTTGACAATGTGATCTCTTGAATTCACAAAAAATAAAAATTATTATTAACCTTATCTAAAAAATTATCCCTTGAAATAATATGATCCCTTGAATTCACTAAAATTTATAAATAAAACTCATTTTAATTAAAAAAAAAATTCTTAATAGTGATATACCTCTAATATGTTAAAAAATATATCAATTAAAATGAACTAGTATTTATTTGTTATTACAGTCTTCAAATGTATCTCTGTCTGTTATGGATATTTCTCCGTCAAATATTAAAATTTTATTATGTAAATGTTCGGGGACAATTTACATATTTTTCGATTAGATAATTTTTTTTTTGAAAAAAAAAACTTTCTCCGAATATTTAAAAAAAAAACAGAGTATCGGTGCATGTGTATACAACTAAAAATTAGGAGCATGAAAATAAACTTAAAAAACCAGCCCCTGCTCACACCACCTAACGTCCGTTTGTGAAATTGATCCGACTACCGTGACCGTAACGAAACTGACGCTGACCGGTGATTGCGGAGACTGTTGTCTTTCTAATTAAAACTAGCATGATAGCCCGTGCAAAGCACGGGCCCCATTTGATTTTATTTTTATTTTTTTAAATGTTGTGATAGAGTCAGTTCATTTTCTGTATCAATCCAATTCACGTGTCTTAATTTATTTAAGGTCAGTCTTTGGTAGCAGTTCAATCGCCATTTCTCGACCTTAAAACATGATTTAAATTAATAATATATATTGGTATTTCTAAAACACCTATAAAGTAATTTTTTGTTTTATTTTTATATATAGAAAGTTGTAATAGTATAATTCACAAGTCTTGCAAAGTACAAGCTTCATTCTAATTCTTATAATTAATAATTTATATATATTATAAGAAGTTATCGATATTATCATTACATGTTAATAGATATGTAGTTTTGATATTATTGTATGAGAATTGTGAGAATTGTTGTAACTGATTAGTTATTAATAATTATTGTTATTATTATTCTATTTTATTAAATATACTTGCCCGAGATATTTTAGTTGACCTTAAAAAAGGAGATGTTTTGATTACCCGTGATATATTTGAAAAATGAAATCTTTTATTTGTCCGTGATATTTTTGGAAAAGGAAATGTTTAGATGAAAAAAATAGAAAAGGTAACATGTTTTGGTTGAAAAAGATAATTAATATCTGAAAAAGGTAACTGATTAACGTGTTTTGATTGTTTTGGTTAAACGGAAAAGAAAAGGCTAATGGTGGTCCTCATCTGCACAGTGTACTATCTGAAGTCTGTTACAGCCGTCACTACAGAAAGATAGGCATTTGTGTAAAATGATTTGTGTGCACTAGTTTTGTTACTTTTGTATAGGTCTTATATATAATGAACATCAAGTCATTAGCAAAAAAGAAAGTGTTAGAAAAAAAATATTCATCTCTTCTTTCTCTGTATCCAAACAAGAACATTCAGTTCTCGTTTTATAGCCTGAATTTTCATTCTGGAAGCTGTAGTACTCGATTTACATTATACAAAGTAGATTGAAATATTTGTGTGTTCTTGTTTTTATTATTCCGCATTCAAACACACACACACATCACAGCATACAGTTCTAAAAAGAGATCAAGATTCTTGAAACTATCCATTCACCCCCTCTGCATAGTTTTCTTGTGATAACTCATATCTAACATATGACCGTGATAAATTCAACTCCTGAAACTTTAATCTATTTGAGAGGAACTTGTAATTTAGTATGGTCTCAAAGCTTTGGTTGACAAAGAGGATGTTAATACAGTATAAAATCCTGGTAAGGTCAACTCCTAACGCCTTGATATTTATCATAAAATGGTAACTTAACATATATGTATAAGTTTTAATCTATTTGTTTGATTTACTGGTTTTCGAAAAAACAAAACTCAGTTTCTTTGTCAATTTCTGAAACAGAATATATAACTACAACAAAGTCTTGTACTCGAATAATCCAAATGATGAAAAAACTAGCAAACTATACGAACAAATTTGATATTTTATGGACTAATAATTGTGATATTTCAAGTACAATAGATAGAAGTTATACATGCTAAATCAAATATATTTATATAAGATATCATCTTTTACGAGACAAACTTAGTAAAGACGATATTAAATTAGTGCAAATTATTCTTGAAATTAATTTATTCTTGATAAAATAAATTTTCAGATATCAGGGAATTTGAGTGAATTTATATATTTAATTAATAAATATTTTTAAGTATTTAGTTAAAAAAAATGCAACTTTCATACTTTTGACCTTTTTAGAAAAAAAAATCACACTCGTAAACAAGTATACCTACCCTGCCCGGGCCACGTTTCATCCAAAATCCTAAATGTCTCAATAAAATTCCTACTCGGCCCATGAATGTTATAACCCGGATTAATCCTGCCCGCTCCATCTAAAACCCTAAATATCTCCACCGTTCACTATGCTTTATATACATAACATCTGCGTGGGTGTGTGCCTCATTTCACTTGTGACTGTATCTTTTTCTCTCTCATTTTCTCTCGACTGGTTAGATACTCTGATGACGAGGATGATAAAAAATCTCCAATGAATGTCAGTCATGAGCTCTAATCAAATGAAAGTCGTAGATGATAACTAGAGATTTTTGTTCTATTTTAAATTAATTATAAGATTTTGATTGATATAGGTTATATAAAACTTAGCAATAAGTTTATTGATCGGAAAATTGAGATATGTATCTGATTACAACTCCATTGCCTACATATACGTGTATCTATGTTTTAGCGTTTCATTTCTATAATTTATGGTTTTTAAAACCCAAACCTTGATATGTTATATTCTTGTCTTATCTGTTTGTGCTATGATTTATTAACACAAAGTTATTTTATATGTAGTCGGCATCTCGTATTTTCATTTTGATGATTGTCATTACGAGTCGAAACGATTTAATCGTTTTGATATTGTTATTAAAGAGGAGATCTATTTAATTATTATTCTCTTAATATATGTAATCGTTGTATTAATTTTTTATTTATGGAGTTTAGTTTGATTTTAAGATATTACAAGAATTATATCAATCGACGGTTTAAATCAGAAAATTTACACTTATTTTTTAGTAAACTATGATGCCTATAATTGCTCTATTTTGAAAAAACACTATGCTCCATTAATTTGTGTCTATAAATATATATACACATACATGTATACATAAATAATATATAATATATACACGCATATACATATTTATAATTAAATGTTCTAACCCAAATTAATCCTGAACGTTCCATCTAAAATCAGAAATATCTCGGTCAATCATTTTGGTTTATATATATAACCAACACATAAGCACTATTTATGTACGTGCATCTCTCTTTTATCTTGTTGTTATGTCTTTCTTCTTTCTCATTTTCTTTCGACAGATTAAATACTCTTACAACGAGGATGATAAAAGGTGGTTGAAAATCGAAAGTGATAACTTGAGATTTTTGTTTTAGTTTAAATCAGTGTGATACTTTTAATCGAAAGTGATAACTTGAGATTTTTGTTTTAGTTTAAAGGTAGTTGCATTTGATTAGTTTGCATTTTATGAAATAATTTAGATATTTATGTTGTTATTTTGTTGAAAAAATGTCTTTATGATATACAGTACTTAATTATGTAAAATTGATTCCAGAAAGCATGAAAACTACTAAAGTGTACAAAAATTAGTCAATTCTTTTATTGAAATATAAAGACCCTTGAATCTTTGGTATATATTGATTGGATTTGTCTTGCATTTTATTTATCTGAAATTTATTTTGTTAACTAAATGCCATTTTCTTTATTTTTTATCAACCTACATCAAAAACCATCCACACCCTCTCGACTTGAAAAGAAATCAGCTTGTTTGGATTTTAGGGTTAGACCCACAATTGATCAATTCTTGGTTTCGAAACAAGCTGACCCAAGTGCAAGTAATTAGTTATTCTATTGAAAAAATAAATAAATAGCTAATTACCTTCACTTGAGTCGGCTTATTTCGTACCAAAAATTGATCAATTGAGGGTCCAACCTTAAGATCCAAGCAATCTGATTTCTTTCCAACTCGTCCAGGTGTGTGATTGGTTTTTGATGCAGCTTAATAAAAAAATAAAGAAAACGTTACTCAACATAATAGAAATTAAAAAAATAAAATGCAAAGACATGACAAAGTGAATCACATCAAGATATACCCAAAATGTACTAGATTTTTTAATTTGTCTATCTACTTTATAGGTGAATATTAAATAATATAATAATGATAATAATAGAGTTAAGTTCTATGGAGACCAGTTTTTTATTGGAGACATGGAGACCACTTTGTATTCTGTAAATTAAATTTTGCATAAAAAAATTGCAAAACACATTATTTTGTGAATAATGTTCTACAAGGATCATTATTTTATTGAAAATCTTAAACATTTTATATATTATGCAAGTATAACATTGTAAAACATGTCATTCTACAAAAACATGTTTAGTTTGCAGAACATATATTCATATTGCAGAACATACATGTTCTGCTTGTCAAACATAAATTATTTTAAACATTTTAAATGAAATAATGAAATATAGAGAATGTACCACGCATAATAATAAATTTTGTACTGTTTTGATTGCAATGTAAAAAATATATGGTCTCCAAGGTCTCCAAAGAGATAATGGTCTTCATAGAACTTTCCTCGATGATGATGATGATGATGATAATGATAATAATAATAATAATAATAATAATAATAATAATAATAATAATAATAATAATAACAATAACAATAATAATAATAACAATAATTATTAATAACTAATCAGTTACCTTTCTCATATCACGGGCAACTAAAATATCTCCATTTTCCAAAAATATAACGTTTAACTAAAACATCTCACATTTCCAAAAAATCACGGGCAATTCTATTTAATAAATTAGAATAATGATAATGATAATGATAATAATAATAATAATAATAATAATAATAATAATAATAATAATATAATTATTAATAACCTAACCGATTACCTTTTTTCAGCTGAAATACCTTATATTTTTTATTTTTTCTCACCAACCCTCTACTTTTCCCAAAATGTTATGGACAACTATATTTTAATAAAATAAAATAATATTATTATAATTATTAATAGAACGGGTATCGATTTAGTATAAGTGAAATACAAATCTAAATATAAACTAGTTTGGGTTTAAAATTTTAAATTAAAATTCAAAATTTAAGATTCAGTAAATTCAAAATTTCTAATTTTAAATTGGGTATAATGGGATAGGATTATTGCACCCCTATAAATAATTTATATGTTCTATTACATTTGTCTAAATTTAATATTAAGTATTATCAAATGTTTAAACGTTGAATTCCAAAAATTGCAGATCTTCACAAGCTCTTAGATATACACCACCGTTCCATTATACGTGTCTCTTTTGAAAAAAATAACCTAAATTACTTGCTAATTTCTTTTTTCAATACAAATTTAAAGGTAATATTCCAAAATTATTCATGTAATTGTTATTTCCAAAATTTGACTTCTTTTTAATTTAATTTAATCCAACCAATTTTAAAAGGGACATATATAATCGAGTCGGGTTCGAGCTCGATAATAATCAAGCCGAGCTCGAACCCGAGCTATTTAAATACTTAATAACTTAAAACTCGTGCGATACACGGACTTTTTAAAAATTATATAATATTTGATCCAATTTTAATTAATTCGATAGTGCATTTTAGTTTAAAAAGGTAATTTGTAGGTTATTATAATTATAATATTATTATTTTATTTAATTAAATAGAATTATCCATGTTATTTTTGAAAGTTATGTGTAGGTGTTTTATTTGAGAAAGATAGAAATGTTAACGTGTTTTAATTGCCCGTGATATTTCTGAAAATAGAGGTGTTTTAATTGATAAAAAAAGTAACATGTTTTGATTAAGAAAGGTAATTGCCTGTGATATTTTTATATAGTGTATAAAAAACTTTTTATGAAATTACTTTTTAGAAAATATATAACTAAGTAAGGGTAATTATGTAATGTCAGCGTATACCAAAAAACAGGTACCGACGACCAATGCACGGATTTTTATTAATACTAACTTATAACCCGTGCGATGCACGGATTTTCATTAATATGATATAAATTTTAAATTTAATTTAAATTGAAGTCAAATAGAAATACCTATGTTATTTTGAAAAAAAATAGTAAATTTGTATTTAAAATATAAAAGGTAAAGTGTTTTAACTAAAAATTTTATCTGATTAGTTATTAGTAATTATAATATTTATTTTACTTTATTAAATAGAATTTTCCATAATATTTTTGGAAAAGGAGATGTTTTACTTAGAAAAAATATAAAATGTAACGTGTTTTAGTTGGAAAAGGTAATTGCTTTTTATATTTATAGTACAGTAGTTATTATGACTAAAAAATAAAAATCTTGGCATGTTTAGTTGAAAAATTTAATTAGTTAGGTATTAATAGTTATACTATTATTATTTTATTTTATTAAATAACCAGCGATATTTTTGGAAAAAGAGATGTTATTTTTGGAATAGGAGATGTTTTAATTGATCGTGATATTTTTGGAAAAGGAGGTGTTTTAGTTAGGAAAAATAGAAATAGTGATATGTTTAGTTGAAAAATGTATCTGATTAGGTATTAATAATTATAATATTATTATTTTATAAAACTTGTATGTGATAGCACTATATAATTAACTTTTCTAATTAAAAAGAATAACCTTTTAATTAATATATATGACCTTATATTTGTTTTATTTTAAATGTAATCACAGTGTGATCTGAATTTTTATTAAAGATTAGATCGAACGGTTACCATCAATCTAATTTGAAATATCTAACGGTTATGGATTGAGTGACCAAACCATAGGTGACTAGACTACCAAAACTTTCAATGTTTCGTCTTTAATATAATAGTATAGTATAGATTAGTCATATTTTTTTATCAAAACAAATTAATTATTAAATATGTTATTATTTTTTGATATATTAACAATTAAGATTTAAATTTAAATTCTTTTAAGTAATTACTAAATACATAGTTTTCTATTTATGGTCAATACTAGTAGGACAAAGGGAGTACCGTTTTTCCTAATTTTTTTTTTCTAAAATACTTATTTGTTTTCAACTTTTGAATGAAAAACGTTACTCCCTCCGTCCCAATAGGTTCTTAACATTTGAAACAGAGAGTTCGGCAAACATTTTAATGTGTTTATCTACCATAGTTCTATAACTTATTTTTAAAATTTTCTTTTTTTGAATAAAAATTTAAAATAATTTATGCAACTATACTAGATAAGAGTCTTAAAATGCGTGCCGAACACTCCATTACAAACGTTAATAATCAAGTGGGACGGAGGGAGTAATATATATTTCAAACTATCCTTTTTCTAGGAGTTTTTTATTAATTAATAAGCCTTGAATAAGAGTTCAATATTTTTTATATTCTTACGAAATCAATACAATTATGATGGATATTAACAAAATGTATCATCAAATCATTTTTTTTTAAAAATAAACATATAACTTGGAAAGTTTTGAGTGACACATTAGTGAGTTAAATAATGACGAGCCTCGGTATACACACAAATTTTCTTCAATAAAAATTCACCGATTATGAATTATTACGGGCACACCAAAGAAAGAAACCCTATTTTGAAATAGTGAGAATCACACAGATTTTCGTCAATAAAAATTCACTGATTATGAATTATTAAATGGGCACACAAAAGAAACCCAACTATGGAATAGAGAGAATTAGGTTAATCTGAGAAAATATTAGAGTCGTTTGGATCATGGAATTTCAATCTGGTTAATGAGAATGAGAATGAGATTCTAATACATTTTTTATTAAAATCTCATTCTCATTCCCGTTAACCGGGTTGGAATCTCATTATCCAAACATCATCTTAGAAGTAATGACAATTAGGCCAGTTAAAACAGTTGGGCGTAACCGTAAATATTTAAGAGAGTAACGTCGGTGGTGGTGTTTGTCTTGTTGTCGGGATTATGAATATTCCAGGTCAATTCTCTCGGCGGGCTGGCACGTGTGAGTGCTCTTGTATCAGTTCTTGTTGGGGATGAGCAATGCCTTTGTTTTGATCAAATATTATACTATCTCCGTTTCAAAATAAATGTCCATTTTATGATGGAAAAAAAATTGTTTCAAATTAGTTATTCACTTCAACTTTCAATTTTTCAAAATCACTTCTAGTTCACATATTTCTAATTTATATTTTCAATATCAACTATATACCCCATATTATACTCAATTAATGCAACAAATACAAATTTTTTCATCAACATTCACATTTCTTAATATGTGTGATTTTTTGAAAGTGGATATCTATTTTGAAACGGAGGGAGTACTCAATTAACCAGGTTTGATCAGCTGACCAAATCGGCACGGTTATCTGCGGTAAATTCTGGTGCGCGTTTGGATGATAGTTGGGAATCAGAATCAAAAATAATAATGAAGAGCTTAAGAATGGGGTAAAATGAAATGAGAATAATATGAAATTTCAGGATGTCGAGAATACGTAATTTATCCATTTTAAAAAAAATGAGGTTCACATTTTATATACAAAACTTACTATTCCAAATACTTATGTAAGTTTCAATTCTTGTTAAGCGTGCAAATGAGTACTCATGTTTTACACGTTGTTTGACTTTTCTGCGCACAATCTTATGTCCTTTGACTGTAGAGTTAAAATAATAATTTTTTACTTTTTTTCTAAATTAAAATTATAGTTATATATTTTTATTTAAAAAAAGAAATTATTGTAAATTATAATTTTAACTATGTTGTCAAAGCACTTAGAATTGTGTGCAGAAAAGTCAAACGTCATATAAATAATAATATAGGGAGTATCATACTTTTGCAAATTTTTAGCAATATATCTCACGTATATGGAAGATGGTTGAAAATCGGTAACGATAATAAAGAGTATGAGAATAAATTAAAAGGGAATAAAAATGATATAAAATTCAAAAGACCGAGAATGTATAATTTACCTATCTTGAGTAAATGAGATTCTTATCCCATATACTGATATAAATACTTATATATCATGTTCTGATTCATAATAGACATGCTTATTAACCATCTAGCAATATATTATACCTTTAAATTTATAAATTCTTAACGAAAAATTTGTAATAAAAACAATAATTTAGAGATACGAAGTTAATATCGCAAATGAGCCGAGTCGAACATTCGACTCGAACTTAAATTGCTCGAGTCCGAACTTGACTAAACAGTCAATAATTCGAAATACGCGAGTTTAAGTCAAAAACTCAAATTAATCCTACTAAAAATTGAGAAAAGCTTAAACGTGAATAACTTTGGCGCTGAATCCGATTCAATTAAATATGTAATATATACAAATACAAATATTAAATATATTCGTGATAGTATATAAATAACAAAATATACAAGCTCGACTAGGTTGAGTCTCACTGCCGCAGTAATTTGAAATTCGAACTCAAACTATTACACTAGCTCAAGTTCGAAATCAACCTTATTATTATTAATTTTAAATTAATTATTTTAAGTGTCAAACTAAATAGGTTAGGAATAATTTGACTCATCCAAGTCTACTAACTGGCCTTGCCATTCACCCTATACATTGTCGCATTTGTCAATTGATTGCGGGGAAACCCATTGCTGGAAGCCTGGAACAGCAGACATTCATTCTATTCGGTGGCCGGATTAAGCGCCAGATTATCGCTCCACTTCTCCTAAACCTATTGTCAAACCGTACATACCTCTGTTTGAAAATTAGTGCTATTTAAATTTTCAACTTTTTTTCATAAATGTATTCATTAAATATAAGACCTTATTGCTTAGTTTTTACAACTGAGTCGTCTGAACACCGCAACAGCCATGGAACTATTGTGAAGGTTAATTGTGAAGCTACCATTTTCGGGATTGATGTAGGCTGGATTACTCGAGAAGCCTTTGTATTCATTTTCAGTTTCAAGAATCCTTGGATTCAGTGTGTTAAGCAGTCTGGAAACAATGTGG
>PHNY01298687.1:15053-38606 GCA_003724115.2 Anethum foeniculum
AGGGGATTTGTCCCTACTAGACTTGTTTTAATTTAATGGAATGATTTTGCATTTTGTTAAAAAAAAATAAATATAAGACCTTATTGATATTATTATGCATAAAAGATTATTTAAAATAATAACGTCTCAGACTTGATCCTATTTTAAGCGGAATATACTAAATCGGTTTAGTTTGATTTAAGTTTGCATCCAAAAAACAAGCTAGAAAATTCAGAGCCCTCTCCGATAGAACTCCTGTAAAATGATATTTTTTGAATCTGAAAAAATTATCACTTTAGAAAGATTATCATATAAGAGAGGTTTATACTTTTTAAATTTAACATAATTAAATTTTATTTTATAAACCGCAATATATACGATGCACATATTTTCTTTTAATTACAAAATATATATTAAAATTATGTATAATTAACACTTTTATGTCAAAATTTACTTATAAATTCAATAATATTATTTATTTGAATGAACATCTTCCAAAATACGAAGATTACAATGATCAATTAAACACAATAAATATGAACATGAATAGTTTAAATGTCATTAGATAAGAAATTCTATCATAAATTAGTATGAAAACTATTTTATACATACGTAAAGTATATAAAAGTGTGTATTTAATCACAAATATCATTTTATGCTAAAATTGGGACCGATATTTAATATTGCAAATTATTGAAAAAATATTAATTATCACGATAAAGAGATTATTAAACTTTAATACTGATCCGGACTTGGAACCTAGATTTTTTATTAATTTAAAAAAACTATCACTTTAGAATATATTAATTAGAAGGGTTCTGTGTAGGATTTAAGACACTGGATCCAAACAATTATTCTAAAATTCTGATAAATCTAGATGCAAGTGCTAATCAGCTTTTAATTTTGATGCCATGCATCTTAATGACAAGTTGTACTTGAACACAAATGTACTGAAAAAACACTCGTGCATGTAATGCCAAATAGGAGGACGTTTTGGTGAGATTGCAGTCCTCTAATGGAAGTATATTCCCCCATTGGACAACTTTAATTGGTTCGAGTGTGTGTAAAGTTTCATTTTGATTTGTTTGAATGTATCTTCGTCCGATTGGCAAGAATTATATGGGGTAAGAACAATTAAACTTTTTCAACAAAGTTAAAGAAGCAAAGAATATGCCGTCGGTAGAGTAAAACCAAACTATCTTGAGAATAAAATTTAATTGTTTATTTTCTAAAAAAAGATAAATTGTTTATTTAATATAAAGTTAGTGAGCTGTCAAGCCAAGTATCATATCGAGTAAATAAGTGATAAGATATAAGAACAGTCAATTAACCTCAACTTCGCTCAACACTATTAGTATGAGTTTTTTTGCGATATTCAAAAACAAATTTGTGCGTGCTTAATTCTGAGTGGACAATATCATATTATCATGGAGTCATGGATCACTTAAGACCTAACTAATAGTGAAGTTATTTTTAACGTCATTCGATTAAATTCAAACATGTATATTGACAGAAAAAAAAAATATTTTTACTAAGTGCTCGACCTGAACGGTATCGACTCAGTTAAAATTAGATTTCGAAACTCAAACACCCACATTTTAATTTATAAATTTATACACAAAAAAAAAAAATCTGAGAACCGAGTGCGAAACGCAAGACTTATTCGTCTATAATCAGGATCACGGGTATATATTCGAAACAATTTTTTCTTGATTTCCTTGGATTGGTGCCAAGAAGACACTAATGGAGAAGACAAGAATGAAGATGGCCAATGTATTTGAGCTGTGCTATAATAATTCTCCTTCACTTATTAACTCCCCCTCAATCCAATTATGCATTCAATAATTTTCAACAAATATAATTCATATGACTTGTTAAATTAAATAAATATGACTTATGACTTGAAAGCAAGCAAGAGATTTGGCAGTAGAGACACAGCAAAGACAAATTACAGGACTCATCTGCCATAAACTTTTGTTAAACAGGTGCATGTCTAGGTAAATCTCCATAATCACAATATTAAAACTTGTGAAAACTGTCTTTATGTGGTAATTATTAAGTAATGAAATAACAGAAAAAAGTATCATGTTGTTTAAATTTAACTCTTGTTTTTCCACATTGTCTGCAATTATTACTTGCAACTTTACTATACAAAATTCGACACATAAGTCCAACACCGACCCTTCATACTAAAAGGCACAACATAGCCACATGGACTCTGCTCTCAACCATATTTATTTATGTCACCCCCCTTTTTATTTATTTATTTGTAATTTAATCAGATTTCGCGACACAGTTTGTTGCTCATTGCTCTTACGTATTTGTAATTTGAATGTAATTGTTAAGATATTTTTAAAAATTCAGCAGAGCCTTCCCTTAATGACGTGGGATTTTAAATGAGCTAGTTACTCAATACGTGTGCCGGATTTTTAAGTTTGACTATGAACACAAAAGCGTAATTTACTTTTTCGGTCTAAAAATAAAATTTCGGACAAAGTGTTCTCAAACAGTAAAAATAAGTTTTTAAGCGAGTTTTCTCTAATGTGTTAATATCACGTGTTAAGATTTTAAATGAGGTGGTTATTTTATACGTAGTAATTAGTCTTTTTATGATTAATAGATAAATATTTATTTTGGAAAAACTTTTTTTTTTTTTTTTTTGCTGAGAATTTGCAACTTCCTTACTCCCTCCCTCCCTATATAGTGCCTGATGTTCCTCCTATTTCTCCACTCCCTCTCAATCCTCTCCTCTTAGATACATTACACATATGTATGTATATGAACATATAGTTTGATCTTTCCCTTCATCTTGAGTGGTTTATTTGAAGTTTTAGCAGATAAACCTTACCAACATTGTATAAACAGACACACACTGAAACACACACACACACACACATCTAGTGAAATGGAAAAGTTGATGAAAGTATGTTGTTTAGGTCCTCTGTTTCTGCTACTTGGGCTTCTTCCATTTGCCATAGCTGGTCATGACTATGGTCAAGCTCTTACTAAGAGCATTCTTTTCTTTGAAGCTCAAAGATCTGGTTTTCTTCCAAGTAACCAGAGAGTTAAATGGAGAGGTCATTCTGGCCTTGAAGATGGTAAATCCAGTGGGGTAAGTTTCTTCTGTTTAAATACTATTTGTCTTCCTACAAAACTATTACGTACTAAATGTCAGTTGCAGAAATTTAAATACTTTAACACTCGTTCGTTTGTCATCGAGTGTAACCCTTTACCGCTTTGTTTGCAAATAAAAAGTATTTATTAGATCCGTAAAATAAAAGAATTTAAAAAAAAATGTGTAAATATTTGCAGGTGAATTTGGTTGGAGGGTATTATGATGCAGGGGATAATGTGAAGTTTGGACTACCAATGGCATTTACAATAACAATGATGTCATGGAGCATAATTGAATATGGGAAGCAAATGGCTTCAAGTGGTGAGCTTAGCAATGCCATGGAAGCTGTTAAGTGGGGTACTGATTATCTCATCAAAGCTCATCCTGAACCTAATGTGTTTTATGGAGAGGTACATTCACTATGAACTTCCGGCTCTTCTAAAATTTTAAGATTTTACGAGTTTAAAGTGCTACGAGAAAAAGGTTGATATGTACATTATACTCGTGTTAACGACATAATTTAAAAATTTATAGGTGGGTGATGGTAACACAGACCACTACTGCTGGCAAAGGCCAGAAGACATGACCACTTCAAGACAAGCTTATAGAATTGACACTAGTAATCCAGGGTCAGATCTTGCTGGAGAAACTGCTGCTGCCATGGCTGCTGCTTCTATGGTTTTTCGACGATCAGATCCTTCTTACTCCAAAACACTGCTTTCTCATGCTTACCAGGTATCAATGCTATGTTTTCGGGTTTTTTAACAGCTAAATTTAATCGAGTTTGCTAATTTAATTAAAACATTCCTTCGTATTTAATATGTCGAATAAAAACATTCTAGCACTAATGTTGATGCACTTTTTGTACTATAACCTTATCTTTAGATTAGTCATTAAAATGTTATTAGGTTGCTTTAAGAGTTAAACTGCCCAGAAATTTTAACAGTAGGCCAAGCTTTTTCGCAAGATAGTGTCGGTGGTGACGTGGGATCACTAAATCCTCACATCATGCTCATGAACATTATTTTTATTGTATGCAAAAGTCTGAGAAATTAATCATGTGTGTTGTACATGATTATGTTTCAGCTGTTCGATTTTGCGGACAAATACAGGGGGAAATATGATGGAAGCATCACTATAGCCCAGAAATACTACCGTTCTGTCAGTGGATACGCTGTATGTTATCGATCATTTCTAGTGTAAATAGCAAATTCATTGTTTAAATTTTGTTAAACACTTGATAATACTTTCTCCTGGAATTATAGGATGAATTGCTCTGGGGAGCTGCTTGGTTGTACAAGGCCACAAACAGTGAGTACTATTTGAATTATCTTGGCAACAATGGCGATGCTCTTGGTGGGACTGGTTGGGCCATGACTGAATTTGGTTGGGATGTTAAGTATGCTGGTGTCCAGACTCTTGTTGCTAAGGTACAGCTTCTAGATATATGGCCTATATTAGATGTGACCGTTTTTTGACACGATTCACAAACCGACTTAGTTTTAAAGGGAAGAAATTTTAAATGATGTAAAACCGACATGACTGAATTCTGATAGATTTTAGAACACAGACTTGACATATTTACAAATAACTTTTTTTTTAATCTGTCCTATGGAGCTAATACTAAGTATGCTAAAAATTGTTGTTGCAGTTCTTGATGGGAGGGAATACAGGAAAGCATGCATCTGTTTTCGAGCAGTATCAGGAGAAAGCAGAATTTTTCATGTGCTCATGTCTTGGAAAGAGCAATCATAATGTTCAAAAAACACCAGGAGGCCTCATATTTAGGCAGAAATGGAATAATTTGCAGTTTGTTACTAGTGCCTCATTCCTTCTCACAGTCTACTCTGATTATTTAACATCAGCCGGTAAAACTCTGAAGTGTTCTTCAGGAAATGTACAACCATCTGAGCTGCTTTCATTTGCTAAATCTCAGGTAAAAACATAGACCTTGTCACTCTTAAGAGGGTTTCAGTCAAACTTAATCAGTAATTCATTGATTGAGACTTCAAGTCAATAAATTTGTGATC
Source organism: Anethum foeniculum (assembly GCA_003724115.2). Taxonomy (NCBI): domain Eukaryota; kingdom Viridiplantae; phylum Streptophyta; class Magnoliopsida; order Apiales; family Apiaceae; genus Anethum; species Anethum foeniculum. Next base: position 20,178 of record PHNY01298687.1, read on the forward strand.
GTAACGTTTATGTGCATTCTTTGTTTAAACCATTAGGTGGACTATATTTTGGGTGATAATCCAAGAGCAACAAGCTACATGGTTGGTTATGGAAGCAACTATCCAAGACAAACTCACCACCGTGGTTCATCAATTGTGTCAATCAAGAATGATCCTTCATTCGTTAGCTGCAGAGGAGGCTATGCCACATGGTTCAGCAGAAAGTCAAGCGATCCCAATCTCCTTGACGGTGCCATTGTTGGAGGACCTGATGCCTATGACAATTTTGCAGATGAAAGAGACAATTATGAGCAAACTGAGCCAGCTACCTACAACAATGCTCCTCTTCTTGGCCTTTTGGCTAGACTACATGGTGGACACAGCGGATATAATCAGCTTCTTCCAGGTAATATATACTTTCTCCATTTTGATCATGTAATGATAAAATAATATTCAATTAATTTTTTGATGATCAGCAAGCTTTTAGCTTATGCTTCTGCCATACTAATTTGTATATTTTTTCTATATGCAGTTATTCTTCCAACTCCCAAAGCCATTGCAGTGAAACCAAAGCAAACTCCAGAAGCTACATTGACACCAAGCCCAGGTATTGTTTTGCTTCTTATATTAAATTATGCTTCTAGAATTTCTGAAATAGTTTTTTTTTTGTTTGCGGGATTCATGGATAATTGAATCTAGAGTGTGCTGTGGTTATATAACAATTATAACTGATAAATTTGCTATTTTGTTGTGGTTCTGCAGCTTCATCCATGCAACAAATTGCTGTTGAACAAAAGATTACTTCTTCATGGGTATCAGGAGATAAAACCTACTACAGATACTCTACCACAGTGACCAATAAATCTGGCAAAACATTGAAAAGTCTAGAGCTTTCGGTATCAAAGCTCTATGGTCCTTTATGGGGTCTAACAAAATCCGGTGATTCATATGGCTTTCCAGCTTGGATCAAATATTTGGATGCTGGTAAAAGCATTGAGTTTGTATATATACAATCTGCATCTCCAGCAACAGTCACTGTCTCAAGATACACTTTGGCCTAATCGACGTACAAACTGAGAACACGATCAAAGAAGATTTATTTGCGTTTATTGTGCAGATTTATACATTATGCAGTCCTAGAAAATTCTGTTTTCTGCTTATCCTTTTCTATGTAATTTTAGATGAGAGTTGTAAAAAATAATAATGAAGATTGCAGAGAGAAAGGAGCGAAGAGACGAGTTAAAAAATGTGCTCATCCTCTTTCTCCTTCAATTCGGGTTGTGATATATTTGTGCGAGACAAAGGAGAGAGTGAACGGAGTTTCAGTTAAGAAGTAAAGAGAACTTCTCAACAGAGTGCAGAGTGTGGTGCATTTTACTTTTATAGTTGTATGATAGCATTAGTTTTTCTGTTTTTGTGTTGTAATGTTGTAAGCTTTAGAACATTGATGGATCATTGCAATATAAATTTTAAACAAACCTTACTGTCTGTCCTGATTTATGGTTACGTGTTTATAATTTCCCGAATTCTCGAGCTAAGATTTCAGTATACTCGAAAGATACTAGGTATTCCAGGGTTATTCAAGATGAACCAAGATCATGAGCACTCTGTTCTTCTGTACATTGCAGTCTCGGAGGATGTTAAGTAACCAGCTCATCGGTGTAGTGTAAATAACTAGCTCATGCAAAACCCTAAGACGTTAGAAGAAGGTTGCAACTGGATTTTAGAGGAGTGCTAGGGTACCAAATTGAGTACCAAAATTTGGTCCCAAATGATTTGGCAGTGCTGAGTTGGCAATTTGGGATGTTTTAATTGAGAGAATTTATGTGAATGCAGGGATCTACTATTATTAATTGAGTTGTGGCCAATCAGACCACGACACGTGCCATTTGGAATCCATTTTGAGTACCAATTTGAGACCTCTAGAATTATTCTGAATTTTATATTATATTCAAACGGAGGAGTTGAACATTTTAGAAGTATGAGCCACTTCCAACTTTTCAATTAGTCCCTTGTTGAAAGCTGTATGAACTTTGCAAAGCTAATTTCACATGGACTATTCGTATTGGGCCTTTCGGCCTATCGAGCCTTTTCTGAAGGATTATGGCAAGATAGTTTGACATTTGAGCCTGTCCAGGCTTTATTGACTGGGCTACCCAAGGAATCAGACAGAAACGAGAAAGTGGGTAATAATTTTTTATTTACTAAATTATAATTTAAAATTATAAATTATATATTTGAAAATTTATTTAAAAATAGTAATTTGAAAAAATCCTAAAAAAATAAACATTTATTTAATATAAAAAAATTCAAAATAACGTAATTTGAAAACAAAGAGTCCGAGCTTGATAATCAGCAAAAAATCCAACCTAAGTAAAAGTCCATTAAATTTCTTTCTTTTTAAAACAAAAATAAATAGACAAATACATTTTGCAAATATATACATATTCTAATAAATTTCGACAATCCGGGACATGCATATTATATCTCATAAGATACTTACTCCTTCCTGGTCATCATAAGGAGGAATCTTAGCATTTACAAAAATATTTACGTACGACACATGACGTGTTTTTATTCATGTGAGTCCGTTTTATCTCCGATTATTACCTTCGCTAGAAAGGAAAGGAATAGTGTTTTTATTCATGTGACTTATATGGATGTAAAACGGGTTCATATCATTTATAAGAAAGTAACCAATTATATACTGACAATTTAGCATTCGGGAACGGTTTTAGGAACCGATCCGGGAACTCTAGCATTTCTCCATTATAAAAGTTATTTTAACTTATCTTATCTGCACCTAACTTGACTACATATAATTATTAATTATTATTTTTATTTTTTAAATAAAATATTAACATTAATATTTTTAATTCAAAAAAATTAAAAATATAATTTTTTTCACTAATCAAGATACTTAAAATTACGTGACAAAAATTCAAACACGTTAAATAATGAATTAGAATGACCCTAGACAGTATATTTCATATGCTTATTTCATATCTCTGTCCTTCCATTTTCTTCCGTTGGAGCATCTTCAATCGGGTGTACCTGTTAGCTATAATATTTAGGCGGTAACAAGAAATTTAAAAATATGCATAATATGTAAAAAAATGACCACTTCAGCGCAGAGACATGTTAGGCATATATTTAAATAACGAGAAATCAGCACGCTACATATATTGAATGAGAAGCCATCATGTATATCAAATCCACGTCGTTTCCCTCTAAAGTTTAACAGTTTAACTCTGCTACTCTCTCCCGCGTGTATATGTTACTCCGCTCTCTCTTACCACATCTAGGTTCTTTCTGCTTTCTCCGGCCTTGTATAAATGTTACTCTACTCTCTCTGGCAACCTAGGTGTATGTGTATATGTTACTTTGCCTCGGTGTATATGTTATAGGTGTATTTATAATTTAATAATTTTATTTTATATATATATATATATATATATATACACATATATTACTTTTTACATTTTATATTTTAAAATTACTAGTTTAAATCCCGTGCGATGCACGGATTTTTTTAATATTTTATATTTTTTAATTTAACTTGAATTAAAAAATTTAATATCTTTTATTATTATAATAATATTATTATTTTATTTTATTAAAATATGATTACTTATATTAGTTTTGCAAAAAGAAGATGGCTGGTCGGAAAAAATAAAAAAGATCATATCTTTTAGATGAAAAAGGGTAATTAGTTAGTTATTAATAATTATATTATTATTATTCTACTTTATTAAATAGCCCATGATATTTTTGGAAAATAGAGATATTTTAGAGTTATCCAGTGATTGTTTTGGATAAGTGCGATATTTTAGTTGCTCGTGATATTAAAAAAAGCAAATTGGTAAGTTATTAATAACTATATTATTATTATTATTCTATTTTATTAAATAGACTTTCCCATATTTTTGTAAAAGAGGGTGTTTTAGTTGAAAATAATAAAAAAGATAACATTTTGTAGTTGAAAAAAGTAATTGATTTATATACTAATTTTGATAAATATAATTTTAAAATAAATATGATTAAGGTAAAATCCCCATTATAATGGCTCTACTTTCCCGTTTTAATTATGAAAAATAAAAAAGGCAATGTATTTTAATTGAAAAATGTAATTAGTTTATATATTAATTATGATTAAAATAAAAGTTATTAGTAAGGGCAATTAAGTAAATATAACATGAATAATTAAGTAATGGTAATTAAGTAATTTCAGCAAGTACTGTACTGACCAACCGACCGACCGACCGACAAACTTTTAATGTTTCGTCTATTATAATATAGAATAGATGTAATGTTAAATGTAAAAGTATTTTATCATAAAAATTATATAAAATTTCAGTTTTATTAACCAAATTTATTAATTATTTATATAATTATTTTTAATGTACATTATATATTTAAAAAATTGCTAATAAACTAATATAATAATAAAAAGTAGTTTACGTGTTATAATATATAATGTTATAATATATAAGTAATGTTTGTTAAATAGTTTTTTCATGTTTAAATTATTACAATAATATCATTAAATATAATTCTATTGATTATATATTTATTTTCACTTGTATTAAATAAAAAATAATTAATTTTTTTTATTATCAAAACATAACCATTAAAATATAACTGTTGAAATTTTAAAATAACAATCAAAATTATTTTTCAAATATAACTAATCGTTATAGCTAAGACCACTGAAGCACTATTCTTTACAGATTCAACAAATTTTACATAATATCTATTTTATACTATTTTAGCTAATAAGTATAGTTACTCCCGTTGAAGACGCTCTTACGGGAAGTCAAAAATAAACAATTTCCATAAATTTGTAAAATAAATAAAACTACATCACGTCTCAACCCGACCCATTTATACACCACTACGCATCCATCCAACTCAAATCCCCAAAAAAACAACAATCTGAATCACGATCTATCTGTGTAGAGACGGAAAAAGAAATCACACTGATTAATCTGTGCGTACATGCCGCGTCGGAGAGTCAACACGCCGTTGAAAAGTGGCGAAAACAACGCCGTACTCTAGAACGCCTTCCGTCACACCTAGCTGAGTCTCTTATCCACCGCCTTGTCCGTAAACGTCTCATGTTTCCTTCTCTACTCGAGTATTCCCCCTTTCCTTATTTCCGTATACTTTTGTATCGTGTACTCTCGTATTTCCTTCGCTGTCTTATTTCCCGTCAAACCTCGATTAAATAATAACCGTTTAAATAATGAGAAAAGGCCCTAAATCAGTTATCTTTTTTATTTTTATTAACCAAAATAATCAAAACACTTAATCAGTTACCTTTTTCAGATATTAATTACCTTTTTCAACAAAAATATGTTACCTTTTCTATTTTTTCCATCAAAATATTTCCTTTTTCAAAAATATCACGGACAAATGAAATATTTCTTTTTACAAATATATCACGGGCAATCAAAACATCTCATTTTTCAAGGATAACTAAAATATCTTTATTTTTTAAAAATATATCGGATAAGCATATTTAATAAAGTAGTCTAATAATAATAATAATAATAATAATAATAATAATAATAATAATAATTTTTTCAAAAAAAACAATAATAATAATAATAATAATAATAACAATAATTATTAATAACTAATCAGTTACATTTCTCATATAACGGGCAACTAAAATATCTCTATTTCCAAAACATGTTACATTTTTTATTTTTTCCATCTAAATATTTCATTTTCCAAAAATATCACGGACAAATGAAATATTTCGTTTTTCAAATATATCACGGGCAATCAAAACATCTCATTTTTCAAGAGCAACTAAAATTATCTCTATTTTTTAAAAATATATCGGGCAAGTATATTTAATAAAGTAGAATAATAATAATTATAACAATAATTATTAATAAGTAATCAGTTACCATTCTCATATCACGGGCAACTAAAATATCTCTCTTTTCCAAAAATATAACGGTTAAATAAAACATCTCACCTTTCCAAAAATATCACGGGCAAGTCTATTTAATAAATGATAATGATAATACTAATACTAATAATAATAATAATAATAATAATAATAATAATAATAATAATTATTATTATTATTATTATTAATAACCTAACCGATTACCCTTTTTCAGCTGAAATACATTATATTTTTTATTTTTTTCTAATCAACCCTCTACTTTTTCCAACATGTTATCGACAATTCTATTTTAATAAAATAAAATAATAATATTATAATTATTAATAACCAATCGATTATCCGTTTCAACTAATACGCACTATCAATTCAAATAAAATTACATTTATAATATTAAAATTTTTAATTCAAATTAATTTAAAAAATTTACATAATATTAAATAAAATTTGTGCATCGCACGGATTTTAAGCATCATTTTTATGAAATAAAAAATATCATTTTTATTTTTTTTATTTTCTCTAACCAAGTTCCACGTATTTTACAAAAATAATATGAACAATTATATTTAATTAAATATAATAATATTATAATTATTAACAACCAACTAATTACATTTTTAAACTAAAATTCATTATCAATTTAATTAAAATTAAATTAAAAATTCATATGATATTAAAAAAAAACACGTGCGGGTTTTAAGCTAGTTTTATAAAATAAATAAAATCACATCACATCTCAACCCGACCCATTTATACACTACTACACGTCTACCCAACTCAAATCCCCCAAAAAGCCACAATCTGAATCGCGATCTGCGTAGAGATGGAAAAAGAAATCACACTGATTAATCTGTGCATATACGCCGCGTCGGAGAGTCAACACGCCGTTGAAAAGTGGCGAAAACAACGCCGTACTCTAGAGCGCCTTCCGTCACACCTAGCGGAGTCTCTTGTACACCGCCTCGTCCGTAAACGTCTCATGTTTCCTTCTCTACTCGAGTATTCCCCCTTCCCTTATTTCCGTATACTTTCGTATCGTGTACTCTCGTATTTCCTTCGCTGTCTTATTTCCTGTTTAAATAATAACCGTTTAAATAATAACCTCATGTCCCAATAAGTGTATTTTTACTCTTAGAGAAAATAATAAACTCATTTATAATAAACTTGTTATTTTCATTTTAATTACTCGTGCTATTTCCTTTTCTTACTTATTTTATGTATACTTTCGTTTTTCGTATTTCCTTCCCTTCCTTATTTTTGACTTTTAGTATATTTTCGTGTCGTGTAATTTCAATTACTCGTGCTATTTCCTTTACTTACTTATTTTCTGTATCCTTTTGTTTCGTGTACTTTTGTATTTCCTTCCCTTACTTGTTTCCGTATATTTTCGTTTCGTGTACTTTATTTTAGTGTACATTCATTGAGCTAAGTTTATAAAATTTAATTAGTTTTAATATATAGTAATGTTTCATCGAAAATGACTTGCATATTTATTTATATTGTATGTTTATTTCAATTTCGTTTCTGATTCTTTTTTCGTTGTGAACATTAGTTTTAATTACTGTGTTTCTACTTTCGTGTCTTGTACTTTCGTTTTAATGAGCTTGGAGCTATACTTATGTGGAATTTAATTAATTTTAATATATAGTAATGTTTTATCGAAAATGACTTACATATTTATTTATATTGTATGTTTATTTTAATTCCATTTCCGATTCTTTTTTCCGTTGTGAACTTTAGTTTTAATTACCGTGTTTCTACTTCCGTATCTTGTACTTTCGTTGTAATGAGCTTGGAGCTATGCTTATGTGGAATTTAATTAATTTTAATAGATATGCTTTATCAAAAATGACTTAGATATTTATTTGTATTTTATGTCTATTTCCATTTTGTTTCCAATTCTTATTTCCGTATACTTTTGTGTCGTGGTAGTGGACTTTCGTTCTAATGACTTGTGTGCCTACTTTTTTTTGTCAGTGGACTTTCGTTTTAATGAATTTGGATGAGCTAGGCTTATGTCGAATTTAATTAATTTTAATATATATGCTTTATCAAAAAATGACTTAAATATTGATTTATATTGTACGTTTATTTCAATTTTGTTTCCAATTATTATTTTCGTTACTTTTGTGTCTTGTAGGACTCGTGTGTTTACTTTCGTGTTGTTTTAGTGAACTTGGATGAGCTAGGCTTTTGTGGAATTTAATTAATCTTAATATATATGCTTTATTAAAAATTGCATATATATTTTTTAAACTGTATGTTGATTACAATTTTGTTTCCAATTCTTGTTTCCGTTATTTCGTGTCTTCTACTTTCGTTTTAGTGACTCGTGTTTCTACTTTTGTATCGGGTACTTTTGTTTTTATTAACTTGGATGAGCTAGGCTTATGTGGAATTTAATTAATTTTAATATATATTATTAATTAAAAATGACTTGGGTATATATTTATATTGTATGTTTATTTCAATTTTGTTTCCAGTTCTTGTTTCCGTTACTTTCGTGTCGTGAACTCTCGTTTTAGTAACTTGTGTGTTTACTTTCGTAACGGTGTAGTTTTGTTTTAATGAACTTGATTGAGCTAGGCTTAGGTGGAATTTAATTAATTTTAATATATGTGTTATCAAAAATGACTAGATATTTATTTATATTGTATGTTTAGTTCAATTTTGTTTCCTTGTGCTAATGAAGAATGACAAGCATATATTATCAGTTGTGGAAACTCCAAAAATTAGCCGATAATTAGTTTAAGACCTGGTTCAATCAGTGATTTTATTGTAGTAACGGCACTAGATATAATTCTGGTTGTGTAAATGACGAGTTGGTGTCATATTTATTTGTTTTGTATACTATTATTTGGTTTTTTTTTTTTGTTATAATTGTTTTGATTTGATGGACTAGGTGTATATATAAACTTAACTTACACACTGATTGAACTAGATCACTTTTCGTGTTGATAGATGGGTGCGTAAGTGAATTTGGTTATGTTAGTATGTTTGGAATTTAACATCGCAATGTGTTCTACTAGATAATTACGTAGATACTGTGTCTGAATTTGATAGCATGACCATCATTTGATGCGGAAAAGGAATAGCATGCTTGTCGGTCTTACTTTAAACTAATTACTAAGGAATGTGAAAGAAATTAGATTTTTCGTTTTTGTATGGATTGGTTCTGTAAGTAGTATTTTGACTACTGGAGTTTCTGAATTTCTTTTACACTGTGTTTACAACTATGTTATGTTTTCTCAACTTGTAGAGTTTTCAAAAACACGTTGGAGAAGATTGATTTAAGTGGTCAGAGCACTGTTGATTTGGAATGGATGGCGTACTTGGGTGCCTTTCCCTATCTAAATTCTTTGAACCTTGCGGGTTGCCCTAAAGTTAGTAGTTCTGCAATTTGGCCCATTGCAGGTATGTACATGGATGAGTTACATGTTTTGGAATTGGCAAACACAACGAATGTGTCGTAAATTAATGGTTGCGCTAGGAATCTGCATACTTAATGTTTAGCGCAAGCTTAATTGAAAATGTGTGCCTCATTAGTTTATTACTGTACAGTTTTTACATAAAATTCGCCTTTTCTGTTGGACCGAATGCCTCCTCTTTAACTTAAATATACTTTTACTTGGCTCTTGATAGTGTGTAGTAACGTTACATCTTGTTCCAGGTATGAAGAGTTTAAGAAAGCTGGATCTTTCTAGATGCCCTAAGATTACTGATACTGGAATTAAGCATCTTTTGTCTATTCCGACCTTGGAGGAGTTGAGCATTTCACAGACAGGGGTCACATCTGATGGGGTTTCACTTCTTTCTTCGCTTAGAAATTTATCTTTGTTGGACTTGGGTGGCTTAGCTGTCTTTGATGCTGCCCTCTGTTCTCTCCAGGTATTTTTCCTGAAAATTTTTAAACCAGCGTATGTCCTTGATGTTTGTGGGAAGTCTTTCTTCGACTGATCCTATATGAAAGCTTTGTGAGCGGTTTGCAGTCTAATCCATTTGTCAGGTTGTTTTGTACTTCTAATATTCTAAACCAATGTTTCCTTTTTAAAGTGGCCCCTTGACCCTTTAGAATTTTTGATGAATTTGTTCCAGTGATCCTTTGGATCAGTAATACCTGTAAACAAACTTCTGTATCTTCCTTATCTGGCTAAACTTATTTCTTTCTATACTTGACCATTATTTCCTGGAATCAGTCTTTCCTTTCTTATTTGTCAATATATTATCACATTTGATGCCTTCAGTTCAAGCAAGATAATTTATATTATTACAGTTATCAAGCTGAATTACAATCTGAATAGCTCATTGCTGGATTTTAAAATCTTCTAGGTCCTGACAAAGTTACAATACCTTGATCTCTGGGGGAGTGAAGTATCAAATGTAGGAGCTTCCGTGCTTAAAATGTTCCCCAAGTTGATATTTCTAAATTTAGCTTGGTCAAAGGTTTCAAAGTTGCCCATATTGTCCTCTATTGTGTTTCTTAACATGAGTAATTGTATTACACATTCTATATTTGAAGGGCATGGTGACAAAGTTCACTTGAGGGAACTTATACTTACTGGAGCAACAATTGTAAATGTTTTAAAAGCCTTGTCATATGTTGATACTAGTTCTCTTACTGTATTGGATGTTTCCAACTCTTCGCTTCAAGAATTCAACTTTTTGTCGTGTCTGGTTGCACTGGAATATTTGGATCTCAGCTCTTGTCCGATCAGTGATGATCTTATTCAAATTATTGCACTCATAGGAGCGAAATTAAGATTCTTAAATCTCAGTAACACAAGGGTGAGTTCAGCAGGAGTTAGTGTTTTAGTTGGACATGTTCCCAAACTTGAAACCATATTGCTATCTAACACGCCTACGGATGATCTTGCTATCTCACACCTCAGCGCGATGCCTTCACTGAAAGTGATTAACCTAAGTGGTACAAATGTTAAAGGTACGCCTCCTTCAGGAAGACTTGAGATTTTGATGTAATGATTAAATACTTCTATGCAGGGTTTGTGTTTTCTAAGCTGATATTGCACGTCATACTCAACTTGCACAAGTGTTTCTTTCTTAAGCTTACCATCATGCTTGTTTTTCGTTACTGCCTTAATTTTCACCTGCTTAGCTTTATCTTTACAATGCAGAAATTAGATTTATTCTAATAAAATAAGCTAGAGGGACAAAGTTCACATACTGAAAACCGAACTAGTTAAGTGTTTCGTTTGTGTCTCTTCTTATAATGAAACACTTCTAGCATGCTCTTCTAGCAGGGTTGTTTTTAATATTTAGATAAACCAGAATTGCCCTGATCGCGGAGTTTAAATTTAGGTGCCCAACATACATTACACACCTCATGTTATTTGGTCATTTATAAATTGTGTTCTTGTGACATATGTAATGAAACAGGCTTTTTTGATTTACATATCTGTACTATGTAATATGTCATGAAGTGAGATGCGGTGAACTGATACTAAGACCAAATTTATTTTTTTGTTCCCCATATTATAATATTTAGCATAGAAAAAAAATACATCATGCTATTAATTAATACTATACTATTGAAGCCAATCAAGACATTTTTTGTAATGAGTTTGTAGTATGGTTTTTGGTTAACATAATCTCTTATATAGATATAAAATAATAATTACTTTTCTTAAATAACTAAATATTCTATGAGCCTGTTTGGCAAAAAGGCAACTTATCGACTTATTTCGAAAAAAAAAATCATATTTACATGTTGATTTTTAGAATTAAATATTTAAGTAGGATTTAGTATCTCTTATATGCAAAAACTTGTCAGAAATAAGTAAATTATTTCAGAAAAAAGTACAGTTTGATGTACTTTTTTCAGAAATAAGTAACTTATTTCTGACAAATAATATTTCCCAAACATGCCTCTGTTAAGGCAGCTTATTGACTTATAAGCCCGTAAGTACTTATCGACGAGTGTTTGTCAGCCCAGCTTATAAGTTGAATTTACAACTTATAAGCTGATAAGTTGAATGTTGGTTACGACGTACTTTTTCCCAACTTATTTTGATTTTTCGTTTTTTTATTAACTTTGGTTTTTAAATATATAATTTAAAATGTTAATCTAACTTATAATTCACCAACTAAGATAATTATATTTAAAAATTATTTATTTTAGTTCATTTAAGTAAAAGAAAATTATGAAATATACCAAACACTTATATAACTTATAAGTATTTATCTACTTACCACTTATAAGTCACTTATTCATTTTAAGTCATAAGTTACTTGTTTTAAGATTTCCCAAACGGGCACTTAGTATCCTATTAGAGTTGCCAAGATATTACTGAATATTACTTTTTTGTCTGTTATATTTACATTAACATGCTATTAGAATCTTAAGTAATATATTATTGCACATAGTACCAAAAATAAATTTGTTTTAACAATAATTTTAATATAAAAATGTTATAAATATTTTAAATGAATCCGAGCATCCCTTGGACGGGCTTGTATGTGTATAATAACATGGTCCCATTTCAAATATGATACTTTATTGTTATGTCGTCTTGGAATCAATGATATTTAGCTATCTAAGTATATCATTTGGATTTCCAGGTCAAATTCAACAGTTAGGTTCTGGGCGAGATACAGTCCCATCGTTGGCAGAATTGCAAAATCTTAGCTGCTTAGAAGTGTTGTATATGGAGAATACCCAACTTAGAGATGTATATTTGAACCCTCTTTCAAATTTGCATAAACTAAGCCATCTTTATCTTGGCGGCCCCATGACAGACATGTCTCTGTACCGTTTCTCATCCAACCAAAATTTGATGCATCTTAGTTTGCATGATGCTGTTTTTACCGGACAAGGGCTTAATTCATTCAAACCTCCAAGTAATCTTAAGGTTCTGGATCTGAGGGGTTGTTGGCTCTTAACCAAGGACGATCTCGTTTTTTTCAGTCAGAGAAATCCTCAAATTGAATTGAAACATGAACTTTACCATTTTGTCCCATCCGAACAAAGCATCTCCAAATATTTGTCCACAACAGGTGTACCTACAAAGACCGGGCAATCAAAAAAGAAAGAGCCGAAACTAGCAGTGTTGCCACAGATGCTTAAAAAAGATGACTTCATGGGTATGTCCCCCCCCAAAACTAGTAAAACACACTCACACACCCGCCTTGTCGAACTCTCGACATCCCGTAAAGGGAGAGAGGGAGATACTGCGTATGTTGTTATACCTTCAGAAGCTTCAGTACTTTATGTGTTTTTTTAATTATTTGTAAATGATATGATGTAGATCAAAGGTTGAAGTATAGCAGAGAAGAACTACTAGCATTGCAGGCTTCATCTATATCACTTGTTGGCTTTGATAAAGGTGACTTGATACCTGAAATGCAATGAACCTGTGACTCACAATCTGGAGTCTGGACTGTAATGACAATTTGTTTGGTCCTCCAGGGATAATACGAGAGTAATCTATGGCCATCTCAAATGAAATAGCAGGAGCAAAAATGTGTTCTTTTGTTGAGGGAAGTAGAAAGTTGTCGTAGGTGTTGACCATGTTCTTTCGTGGAATGTAAAATTTTAACAAATTTACTTTTGGTATTGTAACTGTGATGTATCGATTACCCAAGTCCTTGCAATAGCACTTAGCTTTGATAAAGATGTCTAGGAAAAGGCAAACCGTGAAGGCATCTAGAGCAACTTTGTTTCATTTTCACTGCCTCTTTCCTGTGGTTCTGCCGATTTGCAGGTCTTGTTAACTATGCAATACTTAATCCGATTTGAACGGTGATATTTTACAATATGATATGTAATCAAATGAAAACAAAGTTATAAAATTGCTGCATTGCTTTTTTTAGCGGGTTTTATATTAAAGGGGCCACTCGTTCTACACAAAAATCTCACCTAGACCATCCATTGAAAAATCATATCATTTAAACTACTAAACTGAGTATATATATCATTCCGTTTGATGACGTTTTGGTAATTGATGGAGAATCTTAAGTTTTTAACTTTTCGTCCCAACTCAAACGTGAGGGGTCAAATTTGTGACCTCCCAATTTTTTTTATCCTGAATGAATAGTTTAATTAGGGCTTTTTATTTTACTTACACGTTTTTATTAGGTGGGCCCGCTTAATCTTTTTAATTTATTTTTTTTCCCTGGACGCCATATCGGATGCGCTGGAAGCAACGTTAATGAACACATCAACTTTCAATTGGGACAAAACGTTAAAAACTTAATATTTTCCGTCAATTACCATGACATCATCAAACAGAATGATATATATACTCAGTTCAGTGGTTTAAATGATATGGTTTTTCAATGGGTGGTCTAGGTGGAGATTTTTTGGCAGAACGAGTGACCCATTTGATATAAAACCCTTTTTTTAGCTCAGCAATTTGCTGAGATCAAAGGCAAAACATTCCTGTCAAAAACATTTCCTTGGTTCTCACTGCAAAGTTTCTTGTGAGACTCTGTAACCTTTATATTGACAGGTCTCATAACATATTAAAGTTCTAGTAATGGCTAGGACTGATGAGTACTTGTTTCTTGCTAGGCCTGCTGTCTACCCAGAAAAGAGTATGAAGATATTGGGTTGTACAATAGGGCATTGTCGATCCCGAACACGAGTTTAAGTTTTTCAGATGAATATCGGAGAATTTTATTTGTGTAGGGTTCTTCTAGTGAGTACTGAGTTGTGAGGAACATTTGTAGGAAAGAAGATGAACGGCTCAAAATTTATGGTTCGAGATCTAATTGGTAGGAATGAATGGGAAAATGAACTATATTTACACCCATCCAATATATAAATTTCATTCACTTTCTTCTCGGATCATTATTAGGTTATCCTATTTGGCTAAAATAACCAGGGAACTGAAATAATCAGGCAATCATAAGATCTTTTTTGTTTCGTCAATTTTGTAGCTACCTCGAACTTCCATAAAACTGAATGACATTATACAATTCTTGGGTGTATAAAAAATCTGTGATCGTTTCACTACTATGTAATTACATGCTACATTAATATTTTTAGTAGTTACTTAATTTAACTATTTTATAATTAAAATTATACAGGAGTCGCTTAGAACTACAATTTATTTTGCTCAATTATAAAATCATGTAACCAAACAAAGTAACTTATTACTTATACGGAATTAAGTTACATTGTTGGGTTCCAGCAAAAGCAAAACAAACAAGGCTTTGAATGGAATGGAGTAAGATAAGCGGTTAAGGTCAATACTGTCAACCTTAAACCTTGGTGGGTGGTGATGCCAATTAGGGCTGTCAATGAATCGGATATCCGGTCCGATTCGGAGGTTAACGGAGCGGATATGGATCACTTAAAAACAAATCCGATCCGAAAAAAATTCGATCCGGAAAAATTCCGATCCAATAAGTATAGGATATGGATTTCATACGATCCGATCCGTTAATAAACCGATCCGATTGATTAATTATATATATATATATATATATATATATATAATCATAAAATACTTAATATTTTGAATAAATATACTATATATAATAATACATAAGATCGAACTTAACGGGAATAAAATTAAAAGGCGACTTACATATCTTTTCATGATTATTTTTCTTTGATGTTGACTAATATTGACAAATAATAGTATATCATTGTGCATTTGATATTTTGTGCTCGTTTACAAAAGTGCACATTTTATAAAAATCAATAAAGAGTATCAATTCTAAAATGTCTTGATAAAAATAAATATGTTTCATTATCTTTTCTGAAATTAAACATTAGGGACAGTGGTAAACAAAAGTAAAAAATATAAATATAAACGAAACGTAGGATAGTGGTAAACAAAAGTAAAAAAATATAAATATAAACGGATCGGAGCTCCGATCCGAAAATCCGTGATCCAGCGGATCCGGATATGGATTGGGCTTTGAAAAATCCGACTAAAATCCGATCCGGATCTAAACTTAACCCTTAGTAAACAAAGAGATTTAGTAAACAAGCTCTCTTTAACCCTTAGTACCATCGCTTCTAAACTTGTTTTTCTACCTCTTTTTTGCTCAATTTTTACACACTTGCCCCATATGTGGTGATGATAAAAGTTGGGTGAGGATGAGTGACATGTTTTACTCTATGCTCAAGACCATTCACATTGAAGTTACTTAAAGTTTACTGACAGGAATAAACCCAAAATTAAGCCTGATGCCCAGGGACAGCAGTGGTGTATTTAGACTCTTAGTTCAGTTGTTAAGTCTGCAGGAACATATGCATTCCAAATTATTTGAAGTTCTATCCAATGTATCCAATATATCAATGAGTAATTGATTAACATCTGCAGAATCTGATGATCAAAGGCATGCCGGAAATCCAATACATACTCACGCTAACTATTATGCCGTCCTCAAATAAACAACGTAATCTTTACTAGATCTTAAATACATGTACAATACCACACAAGAAGAGGAGAGGGGGTTCTAAGAGTGTCGGTACAAGTGAAATGAAAAGAAATTTATCACTGAAGTTTCCATGATGCTCCTAAAGAAAGCAGATGGCTCATTTTTTGTACATTTTGTCGATTTTATCCTGCAATTGATAGATTTACGTCAAGTATATGTTGTGGAACGGCATTATGGTAGTACATGATATTATCGCGAAGAAGAAAAATGTATATGAATTGATCATTAAAAGATGGTACCTGATAGTATTTAAGCAACTGTGGCCTTTTCTTCTTGTATGTTGGAGTAATAAGGTCGCGATCCATGTCAAATGGAACAGGGTCGAGGTGGATATCCTTGATTAGTTCAAATCCTTTCAACTACAAGAATATCAAGTAGAATGAGAAACTATAGAATGTCTTTGCAGTTTAGAGAAGTAACCGTTAAGCTATTATGGTATGCTATGTTACTCGGACTCTTCAGTTTACCTATGAGTACCCATGTCGGACACTCAACACTTGAACATGAACATTTGGACTTGGACACTTATTGTAGGCCAAAAACATGTATATTTTTCAAAATGTTGCGGAGTCTGATATTTGGACACGTATCCATGCCGGACACTTCTAGCCGAGTCCGAGTAAGATAGATGGTATGGAGAGAGTAGTAGTTTCATACCAGCAACGCTAACCGGAAGGGAAGTGACTAGCCAAAAGAAAGAGAACATACCTGTTTTTCTTTTCCAAGCTTCGAAAGCTGTTGAAGTATGTAGTCTTTCACCTTGGGATTTTCACATAGGGTACTAATATCCCCAGACACGCCATTATCTTTAGCCCATTGCTCAATTGCTTGATGTTTGGGGTTTGCCACAGCAACAAGAAACGACTCGAAGCTATTACCATATATCCATATCTGAAATAAAGAGGAATGACGAAAAACAGATATACAGACACATTAAACAGCTCATGTCCAGGGTTCGACTCTGGCTCACCCGAGAATTTCTTACGAACAGATACTCAATTGTAAGACTATAAGCATATTAGTCAAAAAAAAGAACAGCTCATAGATGTTATAGTGGTATTCTGTTGGGGTTTCTGGAAACTATTTCAGATTCATAATAGGGAAATAGAGGCACATACCGATTCAATATCAGAAACAAGACTATAAATGTTCTCCAAATTTTCGACTGCAACATACTCTCCCTGTGCAAGCTTGAAAATGTTCTTCTTACGATCAATTACCTTCATGGCTCCGTTAGGTTGCCACTCACCGATATCCCCTGGTACAGGTGGTACAGTTAATTGTTATGACTTCTAAACATGCTCATCACAAAAGCAGTAAATATTATAATTCCAAGAATCTATCAGATTAAAAATTGATTGTACACCTGTGTGGAACCAGTCATCTATCAGAACCTCCTTCGTGAGATCATCACGTTTATAGTATCCTGAAAACACGGTGGCCCCTCGTACACATATTTCTCCTCGCGGAGTGCTTGATAGGGCATCATACCCCATTTCAGGAACGGATTCCAGGCGTGCATCCACATTAGGTAATGGAGGCCCTACTGTACCCAGCATATCTTGCTCATTTGGCAATGAGACAAAAGTCCCCGCACAGGTTTCCGTTAGCCCTACTCATAGTTAAAAAGGCAAATATCAGGTATTGGTCATCATAAAATCAGTTTGGTTGCCAACAAAATATTGATAGCTACTACATCGCTACCACTAAACGTCTAAACCAAATTGCGCCAGGTTAATCACACAGATGATGACAATGTTTATGGCATCAGGTATAAACATGATGATCTTATTTAGGTATCGTAAAACCTCTTTTGACTCTGAGATACCAACTCCAAAAAGTTCTCCTGCTAGCGGGGAAAATACTGGTTCTAGTTCTATGAGCAAAACCTTCAGTTTTAGACTAACCTCTGTAATGTGCAAGAACTACTGCCATAGTACACGTACAAAATGGGTACCTCAAGGGAAACTTTTTTCCTCAAGCATCATTCCGTTTAAAATTGACTCCTACTGTTCCAAAATTAACAAGAATCCCCTGAAGGAGATACATAAAATTAACAAGAATCCCCTGAAGGAGATACATATCGTCCACTGTCCAGGTAAGACCACAACTGAGCCCCC
>PHNY01298691.1:1889-12612 GCA_003724115.2 Anethum foeniculum
TACCTCATTAAATATACAGATGCCAAAATTTTTGCCCAAAGAGAACATCGTCGAGATGACGACAAGGTAATTGACGTCATTTTTGGAGGTCTCCATGCGGGTGGATCTTCGAATAACTCCAGAAAGTCGTATGGAATGGAGGTCTTCCATTTTAATACGGAAACTCCAAAACGACCAAGACCAAACCCTTCTTAGTGATTATATTCTCCAAAAAGAACTTCCCTCGGGGATGATCGAAATTCACTAAGACGTAAGGCCGACATAAACACGGTCAAACACGATCAAGAAAAATGAGCATTGAAATTGTTTTCCAGTATGAGGTGACAAGTTTGATTAAAAATGTAATCATTTAATATACACTACGGGAGGATTAAAGAAATTTGAAATATATTTTGGAATAAATATAATATTTTTGAAGAAAAAACAATATTTGAAGTTTTTAATTTGAATTTATTCATTAACTTGATTCGATATAAGTAATTTGAGTTCTTAGGTTTGAATTAAATTCAATATTTTCAAGATTTTTTAACTAGTTAGGTATTCATGAAATTCAAAATTCTTAATTTCAAATGAATTCAAATAACTAATGTACTGGGCCCGGTAAAATTTATTTAATTTTCTCAAAAAACTTTCTAAATATCATTCATCTTAAATATGGTCGAAAGGTTCCCCATGAGGTAAGCACTTTTACCAGGGCCGACCCTCCTGGAAAATAAGAAGGACGGCTTTTAAAAGCCTTAAAAAATTATCTTGTCATATATATACTTTACAATTAATAATTTGAAATTTTAAAAATTAGAGGAGTTTGTGTTCAATCTTTTTATAAAAATGTAAAATTTATTATTATAAATATGAATAATTTAAATTCTTGTTCTTAAGTTAATTTAATTTATTCTATTTTAGTATTGCACTTTAAATTAATAACTACATCTAAATAACTAAGTAGTTAGTGAAACCCTGTTGGTTTGATGATGACACATAACGACAAGCTATTGCTTGTTAGTGGTTATTTTAGTCTGCCATGTATCTAACAATTTTTTGCAGGATGCTTTGTTTTATGGGGAGCTTTTAGCTCAATCCTAAATTAATATGGAATCATAAAAAACGGGGAGATTAATACTCTCTGAAAATTTGATGATCATATTTCAGCAAGCTATTTAACTATATTAGCTTGATGTTATTGAGTTTACAGGATTTGTAGTACATGTCATTCAGGAAGCTATTTGGTGATTTCAGAAAGGTATCTTTCTCCGCTAAGAGGAATTCCACATTTACTAGAAATCCGAATTTCATGAAGATTTGTTAGGAACTTTTCCTAATATGGTCGTAGGGACTCTCTACTATACATATATGTGTGTCTTATATTATATAGCTCTTTTATTAAATGTTTTGATCAAAAACTACATTCCTATATTGTAGGAAGTTGTTGAAAATCAAACTCTATCATTTACAAAACAACTTCTATACGTTGTTCTTTACATATATTCAAAAGGATTAGTTTCTCAACGTTTTATTTTCTTTTATCCTTCTCCCTAACGTATACAACAACGTTGAAAAGAATTTTAACTAATTTTAACGTTGAAATTGGATTCAAAATGTTGCAAGTTGTTAAGGTAGTTTTTGGATGATGATTGTAAGGTTTAAATATATTTTCTTATGCTTAATTTACTTTAGAGAACAACCAAGTGCAACAAGAACACATTCAACTCAACACTTTTATTGCTATATCTTTTAAAGATTCTCTCGAGCTCTTAATATATTACATATGGTATATATCTTAGAGATTCTATAGGATTAGGTTGTAATTCTTTCATTGATTTGTATTGCTCATATTGTAAAGATTAGTTGCTAAATTAGTGGCAAGGGGATCTTAGTGATCGTGGAGTATAGTGCTCTAGGAAACTCATTGTTCTAGAAAGAAAGTTGTTCAAGGAACCAAGGAATTCAAGAAGGGGGACTCGAGGAATTCAGTGCTCAAGGGAGCAAGCTTGTTAGAGAGAGTTCGGAGTTCAACTGAGCTGTTACTTAAGGGGAACAGACTGTTCCAGCAAGCCGTTTTCAGCAACTGGGTGTAAAGGGAGATATATTATTGTAACTTGTAATAGTTGTTTTCGTTGATTAATAATATATTCTCTTACCGAGTTGGTAAGGGACCAAGACGTAGACCATAAGGGATTAGGGGTCGAACCTAGAAAAAAGTCTTGTGTGTTCTTATTGCTTACTATTTTGCATTAATACTTTGCACTACATATTCTTATTTCAGCTTACCATTATAACTGTTAACGAATTCAGTAAGCTGAATTGTCTGGCATGTAGACTGTTTTTAATAATAATCAGCTTAGGTTTGGTAATTGGTAAAAGTAATTGTAGTTAGCCTTATACACCTATTCACCTTCCCTCAAGGTGTTCATTTTTCATTTGGTATCAGAGCGAGGTGTACTAA
Source organism: Anethum foeniculum (assembly GCA_003724115.2). Lineage (NCBI taxonomy): Eukaryota > Viridiplantae > Streptophyta > Magnoliopsida > Apiales > Apiaceae > Anethum > Anethum foeniculum. Next base: position 4,333 of record PHNY01298691.1, read on the forward strand.
CATTTCTGTAACAGGAAAGTACAGATCCTATGGTTAACTTGTATGCAGAAGGATAATCATTAAACAAGCTACCACTTCTATTGGGGAAAGAAAATTATGATTTTTTGAAATGAAGAATGAAGGTGTTTCTCAACAGAGTTGGTGCAATTGAATGGAAATTTGTAAAAAGGGGTCCCATTCACATTTTTGGTTAAAGATGGCAAGCCGAAGGATATTGATGATCTCACCGAGGCAGAATTTATAAAAGCAAGCTATAATGGAAAAGCAATGTACAAACTAATGTGTGGTTTATCAGATTTAGATCTTGCAAAAGTATCTTCATGTAGCACAGCAAAAGATATATAGGATACCTTAAAGATTCACTATAAAGCTACAACAAATGTTGAGGAAGTGTATTTTAAATCAAAACAACATACCGTCTTAGAAACTAAAAGGAAATCGGAGGCTCCAACAAGATCAAGTGATGAGATATCTACTTTCGCGGAAGATTCTAATCAAGAAGTGACAAATCTTGCATTGATTGGGATATATGATGATTCGGTTTAAGGGAACACTGATGTTATCTATGCTTAAAGTGATTCCGAAGATGAACAAAGTTTGGTAAATTCATAAAAATTTGATATGTCTTCTGATAATGTTATTTTGGAACCACTAACCGTGCTGAAAGGTGAGAATGTATCTGTGGAGGAATATTACTCACTCAAGGCAGAAAACAGCAAGCTGTGAGAAGATTGACTATCTTAAAAAGATGATTCAAGATTTAATGATCAAGGTGGATACACTAATTGAGACTAAGGTTCCTACACAAGCTTATAAGGAAGTTGAGATTAAAGGTCTTCCTGCTAAATTCAGTCACTTGGAAAGCTTCAACAAGATTCTTCTTAAAAAAACAAGGCTCAAGCCGAAAAGATCAAAGAGCTAAAAACTGATATTGAGGTAAGAGATGAATGTTTGGAGATGTTTAAGATCAGAGAACCAGCAAGTGCAGAACCATTAGATCGAGCTGAAAAGTTTTCACAGCAAGCTGAAACCATAAATCAGCAAGCTGAATATAAATTCTTTTAGAAAAAAGTTGAGGATCTTAAGAATGGAATGGGATAATTTGTTAAGGGGGAAAAAAGTCTCAAATCAATGATGAACAAAGCAAGAGTTCCGTTATTCAGAGAAGGAATTGGAATGAACTTCAACAAAAAGGAAAAAGCTCTAAGATACGATCGAAAACATGGAAAACCATATGATTTTACTATTCCCTAGAAGATATGTAACATGTGTGGTAATAAGGGATATCTGGAAAGGAATTATAGAGCTCAAGTTGGACAAAATTCCTACCAAGGTGGATCTAGACAGAAAGCAGCTTACCGCTATCAATCTAGCAGAACATAAAGAGCAAGGAATCACTCACCCAAAGTTATCCAAAAGTTGATCAAGAAATCTGATTTACATGTTCTATATATTTTATCAGTTAACCATGTTGGACCCCACCAAATATGGGTAGCAAAAGGTTGAATTGTTTTTGTTTTGTAAGTGTGTCTTGTCGCATGAGTTAAAGCAAGTCAATGAAATCACCTGCACTAGTCACATGCGTGGAGACAAAGCACAATTTTTGAGTCTCAAGTTGAATAAGGGTTGAAGACTAACGATAGGTGACAGGAAGACTCTTCAAGGAGATATCCTTTTTGATGAATAAGGGGGAGAAAATTCAGGATCGCTAGTATGTGGTATTTAAGGAGAGTTTATATTTATGTTTATAACTCATAACCACATGTACTTTGTTTGGTTCGGATAATGTTAATGTTAATGTGATGTCATGTGAAAATCCTTGCTATTGTTTATCTACATGCATAGAATGCTAATCTTTTTGCAGAGGAAACACAAATGTAGGGGGAGTATTGAACTCCTGAATATTGGTGTGTAATCATCAAAAAGGGGGAGATTGAAACCCTATTGGTTTTGATGATGACACATAACAACAAGCTATTGCTTATTACTGGATATTTTAGCCTTCCATATATCTAACATTGTTTTGCAGGATGCTTTGTCTTAGAGGGAGTTTTTAGCTCAATCCCAAACTAATATGTAATCATTAAAAAGGGGAGATTGATACTCTCTGAAATTTTAATGGTCACATTTTAGCAAGCTATTTATCTTTATTAGCGTGCTTTTATTGAGTTTACAGGATTTATAGTACACATGTTACATTCAGCAAGCTGTTTGGTGATTTCAGGAAGCTATCTTTCTCCGCTCACAAGAATTCCAGATTTACTAGAAGTATGAATTTCATGGAGATTTTTTAGGTACTTTTTCTAGATGGTTGTAAGGACTCTCTACTATACATATACGCGTGTCTTATATTATAGAGCTCTTTTACTAAACGTTTTGATCAAAAACTACATTCCTATATTTTAGGAAGTTGTTGAAATTCAAACTCTATCTTTTACAAAACAACTTCTATCTGTTGTTCTTTATATATATTCAGAAGAATCAGTTTCTCAACGTTTTATTTTTTTTATCCTTCTCTGTAACGTATACAACAATGTTAAAAACAATTTTAACTAATTTAAACATTGGAATTGGATTCAAAATGTTGCAAGTTGTTAAGGTAGTTTTTGAACGTTGATTTTAAGGTTTTAAAAATATGTTCTTGTGCTTAATTCATTTTTTTTGAACAACCAGGTGTAACAAGAACACATTCAACTCAACACTTTCATTGCTATATCTTTTAAATATTCTCTCGAGCCCTTAATATATTACATATTATATATATATATATTAGAGAATCTATAAGATTGGGTTATAATTCTTTCATTGATTTGTATTGTTCATATTGTAAAGATTAGTAACTGAATTAGTGGCAAGAGGATCTTAGTGATCGTGGAGTATAGTTCTCTAGGGAAATCATTGTTCTAGAAAGCAAGTTGTTCAAGGAACCAAGAAATTCAAGGAGTGGAAATCGAGGAATCCAGTGTTCAAAGGAGCAAGCTTGCTAAAGAGAGCTTGGAGTTCAAGTGAACTGTTACTTGAGGGGAACAGACTGTTCGAGTAGGCCGTTTTCAGCAACTGGGTGTAAAGGGAGATATATTATTGTATCTTGTAATAATTGTTTTCGTTGATCAATAATATGTTCTCTTACCGGGGTCTAGTAAGGACCGCGGTCTAGTAAGGACCGCGATGTAAACCATAGGGGATTAGGGGTCGAACCTGGCTAAAAGTCTTTTGTGTGTCTATTGCTTATTATTTTGCATTAATACTCGGCATATTCTTATTCGAGTTTACCATTATAACTGTTAACGAAATTCAGTAGCCAAATTGTCTGGCATCCAGACTGTTTGTAATAACAGTCAACTTAGGTTAGGTAATTGTTAAAAGTAATTGTAGTTAGCCATATACGCCTATTCATCTTGTGTTCATTTTTCAGTCAAAATTTTTTATTTGTGGGATTTAAAATCATGATATTATTAAATTATTTGAACAAAGATTGCTTACATACATAATATTTATGATTAAACTCTATAACAGTTAAAATATTTTATATAAAAAGTTTAATTAATAATATAGAAATTTCTGCAAAAAAATAACCTTAAAATTTCATCAAAAAAATTAGGTAAATTTCATCCAATTAATCTAAATTTAAATATATTTTTTTGAATCAAGACTTTTGTTAGGAATTAACTCTGTCTTTTATAAACTCTAATTCATAAAAAGAGCCAAAAAAATCATAATTCTTCTTATCGTCCCATAATTTAATTAATTATCATATGAAACACTTCCGAAGATACTAACTAATACAGGCATTAATAATAACATTATCTCATCAATTTCAGGTTGTAAATACTTACCCAGATACAATCTTATAGATTTGGAATAATAACTTCTAACATAATCTGAGAATAACATTCAACGTTCATAAAAGAGAAGACATATATTAGCTACTATCTTAAAAGCAAATGAAGTTATTCTCCGTCTTCAATAGAAAAATGAAAGGTATAATAGATTTATGGAAAAATAAATATTTCATAGAACTTTAATTATATATATATATATATATATATATATATATATATATATTTATAGAAAAGTTCAGTGCATACATGATGTAAATTGGAGACTTGGAGACCGGTTGTATAAGCCCTTGGAATAACTTTAATCCAACGGATTATATTGTATATATTTTTAGAAAAAGTTAAACACCAGAAATACGACAAGTTCAATCAATCACCTAGGGGTGTAATAATAAAATTTATTGCATTTTAATAGAAACATCAAAATGTTGCTATTAATTTTTTGGTAAGCAAGTATTTGTAAGTTTATAACAATTTTATAAAATACGTAATTGCATAACTACAAGAAAAAGGGGCTATAAGCGACCATCACAAATACGACTGTAACGTATTGGTTGGTTTTGATCCTCATTTCCAACAGAATATAACCAACCAACATGGTTGGTCGCAGTTATGATCATAACCAACTAAGTACCCACTCACGGTTGGTCGGTTTTTCTTTTCTTTTCCAACCGAACTATTGGTTGGAAATACTATTATAATCGAATGATTTCGGTTGATTATTTTATTGTAGGTCCCACCTTATGGCCCAACAGCCATGTGACAGTACACATCAGTTTAAAAGGAGACTGAAATTTGTCGGAAAAAAGCTAGTTGTAAATATATACTACTAAAAATGACCGAAATTGGTTGGAAAAGTGGTGGTTGGAATTGCGTGGTAGGTGCATTTAATGCAATCACCAACATTTTAATGTAGTGTTGCAATGTTATAGGTCGATAAAGTGACATGTCACGCTTGGGGCAAAAACGACCGAAACCGGTTGGTTTTTGTACAAATTCGGTTGATTTTGTTCCTGAGCCATAAATAAGATCTAGTAACCATCTTCGTTATCTTCTTGGTTGAGTATTTATGAAACACAAATTCTAGAGGGATAAGTTGAAAATATTTTTAATTGCTAAAATATAGTGTTTCAACCAATTTTTACGATTTATTTTCCAAAAACCCAACCGATATTACCTCAAAATCAACCACCTTTAAAGCAAAACCGACCATCTTCTTGGCATAAGCGACCATCTTCTTCTTATATTTAGTCATTTTTCCATCGGTTGGAAATAGTATTTGCCTCCGGATTTCAGAACATTCTGGTCTAAAACCAACCAATAAAGACGACCATTTCAAAACCAACCGATGTTTCAAAAGAGACCGATCGGGTTACTAATCGGTTGATTATGATTTCGAAAGTGACCGATCTTAAGTGACGAGAGTGGTCTATAACCAACTGACTAAATTTTCATTTTTTAAAATTTATTTTTGTTTAATTATACAAAATATAAAAAATATAATAATATATACCGATTTACTTTTAAATATATTAAAATATTTTAAAAAAATTTAAAATGGAAATTTCATTTTTAATAAGTAATGATTTCATTAAATTGTGATAAAATTTTCTGAAATTATGAAAAAAATAAGAAAAAATTACGATGATAAAATTTTTGTTAAGGAAGGTCTCTTATGAGATGGAAATATGACTGAAAATGAGTAATAAAATATCAAAAAATATTGACAATATATGTCACATATCTTGAACACTGGACAATAGGGTTTAGATTCGATTGTTAACATTTGATAATAAGAAACGTTCGGGTTAAGGACAAAACCGACCACGTAATGATTATAACCAACCGAATTCAGTTGGTTTTAGTTTAGCCTGAAAAAAATTAAATTTTCATGAAATTTTTAGTGGGGATATTTGAATTTTCATGAAAATTTGAATAACCCGCCATTACAAAACCAACTACTTAACGATTATAACCAACAGAATTGAGTCGGTTTTATTTTAGCCTAAAAATTTTAAATTTTCATGAAATTTTTAGGGGAGGAATTTTAATTTTCATTAAAATTTGAATAATCCGCCATTACAGAACCAACCACTTAACGACTATAACCAATAGAATTCAGTCGGTTTTAGTTTAGCCATAAAAATTTTACTTTCATGAAATTTTTAAGGGGAAATTTGAATTTTCATAAAATTTGAATGAACCGGTAATTACATAACCAACCGAATTTTAGGGTAGTTCGGTTGGATTTAATCCAACTTGATGTTTTAATATGTAGTCTTTCGCATTACTTTCATTTGTATCTCTTCTATTTGATCTGTCATATCATTTTAATATCCAATTTTGGTGTAACCAACTTGAACTTCTTCAATTTCAATTTGTAATCACATTGCAAACTTAATCGTGAGTGTGTATTTGTTTATATCTCTCTAGTTTTGAATATATAGATATATAAATTTATGTTTTTTAGATTTGTGTGTTTGTATTGGATCTCAATATTTCATGTATGTTCATATATTAATTAATACTTGGCTTAATTGTAGGTAATTGACAAAATCACTTTGTTCAAACGGATGTTGAAGACAATGATGGTGAAGAAGAAGATGACTGGAGAAGGTGATGATGTTGAAGATGAAAAACTTCAACAAGTTAGTGTTTAATTTAGTGCTATTGTAATTTAATTTAGTTTTCCTTGTAATAATTTATTTTAGTTTTAGTTGATTGTATCACTTATTATTTATAATGATAATGAAAAACATTTATATGATTATGTTATTTGCATTTAAAAGAATTCGATTTATATGTATTTGTTGTGGAAATTACCATATTACTAGACATATTTCACCATACTTTACCTTTAAAAGCGACCAAATTCAAACTATTTTCAACCACTTTCTTTAGTATAAGTGACCAAATAAGTCATTTACAATCGTCTTCATCAGCAAAAATGACTGAATTCGAGTCATTTCCAACCATCTCGTTCAACATAAGCGACCAATCTATTATCGCTTTTGCTCAATCAGTTTTGATTAGTTAGTTTTGGTTGATCACCTACTGCTATATACACGACCAAATATAACGAACCAACTTTTTTGTGTCTATTTACAACCGAAAGTTGGTCGTAAATAAGTCTACATTTGCGACCAACCTTTTGGAACAAAAATTTTGGTCAGTTGGTTGGAAATAGTTATTATGCCACAGTGACATGTAGGGTCACATATTAAGAAATATAAATTTTATAAACAACAGAAAATGTGGGTCGGTCAAGGGTCAGTTTTGTGTTTATTTCCAACCGATGGGTGAAAACCATCCCGGTTTTAAACGACTGATTGTATTGGTCATTCAGGGGTCGGTTTTTCATTCATTTCCAATCGACAAGGGCCATTTACGACCATTTTTTCGGTTGTTTAAGACATTTTTTTCTTGTAGTGTATAAAATCTAATTAAGATACACTAAAATACGATCATTTTTATATTATAATTTAATTTTATTTTTAGTAGAAAATTTTTGTTGATCGAATTTTCATCAATAAAATTTTGTAATCTTTAAACGTTAATGATTTTTTTTAAAAAAAATCTTAAAAGATTAGATGTTTTTAAATTTTATTTTTGAGACCGTTTTTCTGCTAGATTGTGGGTCCTAAACTTTGGTGTATAGAAAATTTTAAATTATCCCTTTTAATGTTTATTATTTATACTTTTATACTTTTGATATGTAATAATAATATTATTTGTTTGAGATTATTCAATTATATATATTAGTAAATTTATAATCGTGTGAATATATAAAAATTTAAATTCTTTTACTTTCTTACACTATAATAATAACATTAAAATTTTTGCCCCATGCTCCACACATATCCAGATTATGTAGTATGTTATGTTTATGCAATATAGTATTATTATTTTTTATCATTATGCAGTAGTTTTTTATTTTGAATTTAGTATTTTGTTTTTGTAAACTATGTTCGGTACTTCATAAACCTTAGGTGAAATTAATTTTGCATGGTTCTTCAATATATATACTTACTCGAAATATGTAAACTTGTTAAAATTTGTAATATTAATAACTCTTAAAATAGGTTCACAAAATAAGGAAATAAAATTAAGTTTAAACTATATTTTAAAATTACCGTCATATAAAAATGAACGTGATTTTAGGATGATCTACACCACAAGATAGGAAATAATGATCCAACCGTTATTATATAGGTTTTAGAAGTCTTCCATGAAAAAAGGTAGAAACCAACTTATATATATATGCACATCAAGATACTCTGTAATCCATTTGAGCATATGATTGAGTACGAAAGACAATGAGATTAGTCGGATATGAGAATGCCATTGCTGTAGGTCTACCAAGTACCGTACAATAATTCTTTTGACTAATTAATGGACTAGTATGATCAATTTCAAAGTAAGTTCTTTATATATATATATA
>PHNY01298696.1:1938-12832 GCA_003724115.2 Anethum foeniculum
TATATTTTCATCCTCCTATAACTTGGGAGGTTGTTTCCAAGCCAACCACTACTATTGGGGTACGGTGGAACCCTATCTACGAAAACCTGTACATGAACTCAGGTTCGCCTACAAGCACCTTAAGCCTATGCAAACTTATTTTAGGTTCCCGCACTCACTGGATGCCTGTATGTACCTATTTTAAGGTTCACACACATACCCCAACCTCTGATGCATCAATTCTGGTGTCACCGTCATGATCCCATATTTAAAGAAGATTCATGAACTAACAACATATTAATATGGTGTAATGGGCTACCAAAACCATCCTTGAACTTTTCTAGTCCACTATAATCATATCGATTGGGTTTACAACAATCATGGGCCTTAAATTGAGAGCCCAAAAAGATTTTGGGGACACAACAACTACCCTCAGTTCCTTGCAGTCATTGAATGTAAAATGAACCTAGTATGACCTATACCCACGTGTAAACAGCCTTTAAGTCCTTGAAAAATGACAAATAGCTTCACATCTGAACCCCTAAGTTCACGCGATTATGCTCATTGTAAAAAGTAAGAGTAGCTACGAGAAAAGAGGTTGTCACTCTATATATTCCGTCCGAATATATCATTCTTGACAATAATTGTATCCTCAAGATCCTTGTAGATCAACCCCGAGGTTCAAGTGCCTAAGCATGTGATAGGCGTACTATTAGCGAACATTTGAACTAGGGCTGAGCAAAACCGAACCGAAACCAAAAAATCGAACCGAACCGGTCAATTTCGGTTAGGTTTGGTTGGAAATTTTTCCAAAATTTCGGTTAATTTGGTTTTTAGGTTTGAACCGAAATAAAATCGGTTTAGTTCGGTTTGTCAGAATACCGGTTAGGTTAAAATCGAATTAACCGAATTATTTATATATATTTTTTTCAATTATGTTTTATATAATATATTTATTAAGAGTTCAATACTACTACGTGCATATCATATATCAGGTACTCAGACTCCCTAAATCTAAATTCTCACATACTCAAACTCCTAATCCCCGACCTCATATTCAATTTTATGCAACTCTGTTACTAACAATTAGTTATTTCTTATAATAGTCCCTAATCAACCCGTCATCTTCTCATCCACCTGCAATATATATGGCATAATTTCTCAATTCATTCTTTAATTTTATATATTTTAGAAAATATAAAAGAATTAGTTTTGCAGGAAGTAAAGAGTTAAAATATTATAATTGTATACATATTAAATTTTGATCCTGGAAATAAATTTTATTTCATTTATTAAAGATCTGATCATAAATAAATGATATAGAATATAATAATAGGTAATAGGTAGTCTTGCTAATTTCGGCTATTAGCTAAGTACTTATACGAACTTGCAGTAAGTAGCAGGCAGTATTACTCTTGCAAAACATAGAATTTTAAAATTTCGGTTTTTTCTCAAACCAAACCGAACCGATCAAATATTTCGGTTCGGTTTCAGTTCGGTTTTTAAGAATATTTCGGTTAGGTTCGGTTTATAAAATTTAAGATTTTTGATTTTTTCGGTTCGGTTCAGTTTTTAACCGAACCGACCGAATGCTCAGCCCTACTTTGAACATCATGTCACATATTATGATAAGAAACTCAAAATAGGGGTTAATTAGGACTTAAATCCTACCTAAAATACACCTGTATGCATTTGAGGTTAGAGGAAACTTCCACTTCTTTTCGGAAAGTGGCATATGGAAAATACCGCACATCTTCAGTTCCTTTTCCATATTAAAGACTTCTTTTTTTACACATCCAACTAATTTGAGGGTGACACCTATGGAGGCCACTCCACCTTCCTACGTGTGTATATAAACATATAGTACCTCTGATTTTCTCTTTTTATCACTTCATCTCGCAAAAAAAAAAACCTATCTCTCACATCTTTTTCCATAACTCGAAGCGTCGTAATCGAGGGCTTCCGGTAAAAGCTCCTTGTTCCGACAATCTTCCCACAATCCAACGAAAAGGTACAATTTCATCAACCATTTACTCATTCTGTGTTCACTATACTTGCATGTATTCCTTCAAACACATCCATGAACACATGCACATACATTCACATATACATATATGCATAATCTAACAAATCCATTGAACCTGTATGTATTCTGATTTCATACACTGTATTTACCATGTACACTACGATCGTTAATTATTCTAAAGTTGGTTATGTGTGCATGTTTAAAACCATAGATGGATCGACTAAATTTAAAAGATTGAACTAAAGTTGGTTATATGTGTATCTTGATTGAACTTTTTCATGTACACCCATATATATTATCTGAACACACTCAACACATTTTGATGATTAAATCCGTGTTCCATACTGATACCATGCCCTTGTTGATATGTAAAGATTTTTTGTTTGCATGTATGGTATATTTTGAATTTCCTTCATGAATGTGTTTATACTCTTGCACCTCATTTTGAAAACCCTAAGCCTTTAGGTTCCATCATGTCAATAGTCTATTCGACTAAAAGCACACAGAGTAATAGACTCAACTAATCACACATTAACCAAATCAGGTTCAATTACTCATACCCCTGGTCGAACCAGGTACAACCATTCATCCCCATTTTTGGAACATTGTACTTACATATGATCATTCCTGAACATGTATTAGGTCTTCACTAAAAAGTAACGACCCAGACTCTATAATTTGTAAACGCTACGGGTTTACCCTCTGGAACCCCTTACCACGAGGTTTAGGCTCCCATATCGCAATGATGTTTCCTTTAAAACAAATTCACTCATAGCCTAGCAACTATGTCCCTTAATACACTCTATGCTGTTATACAAGAGATCCAAGACTCAATTTTTTACTCATCCTCTCTTCTTGCAAATGTCTAGCCACACTGCTTTCATCAACTCTCAAAACTTTATAACAAATAAAGCTCGTTATCACGCGAAAATCTTGGGCATGGGTTTATCTCCCTCTCTAAACGGTCTTCTCAATATGAGATGAGTCTTGTCAATTGACATGAGTTATAAGTTTTGAGTCTCGTCAGTAAGAAGTATATCAACATTTGTTTTTAGTTTTCACAATTTCTTTCTTGTCTGGTTTCTTTGTTTTTCCAAATGGCATCAACACATAATATTACTCAAGCTATGAATAATATTTCCCTTGAAGATGAAGAGGAAGGAGGATTTGCTTTTGAAGAAGCAGAGATTGCTGATGAAACAGATGCTTTGCAGGGGTTCGATTATCGCTTATGTCTGGTGGGAAGATTCATGAATGAAGGAGTGATTGATTTTATGGCAATGCAGCACACGTTAGCGTCGCTCTGGAGACCTGGTAGAGGAGTTACTATCAAGGAAATCGATGTTAATCTATACATATTTCAATTCTTTCATGAACTGGATATCAAGAGGGTTATAAGCGAGAGTCCATGGACGTTTAACAGAAAGGTTTTGATTATAGCTAGGATGCAAGAAGGAGATTCCTCATCAAATAAGCCTAAATAAAAGCCTAAATAAAATAGACTTATGGGTCCAGATCTACGAAATGCTGGCTGGTTTCATGACTGAAAGAGTTTTAAAGGAGGTGGGCAATTATGTAGGAGTGTATGTGGAGTCCTGTGGTAGATATTTCAATGGAGCCTGGAGAGATTATATGCGTATAAAAGTAACGATTGACATCACAAAACCATTGAAACGGCGTATAAAGATTAGAAAGGCGGGATGAGACTGGGTATGGATCACATTTAAATATGAGAACGTCCTTACATTTTGCTTCATTTATGGTTTGCTTGGTCATTCGGAAAAGTTCTGTGATCAACTCTTTCACACATCAGAGGAGGACATAGTTAAGCCATACGGAAACTTTATGAGAGCTCCCCCACGTAATCAGACAAAATTGGTGGGCTCAAAGTGGTTACGTACTGAAGGTTGGAAGGTGGAAGATGATTAGAATACGCCAAGCACAAAATCAGGGGAAGGAAAGTATGATGGAAACAAACCTCACGAAACTCGCAGATAATTCAGGAAATAGTTAATCAGGGAGATACAGAATTAGTTGATAAAGATATGGGCGCCAAAATCCTGTCTTCAAATAAAGGAGACAATTTAGCTGAGGCAAGTAAAGGAAATCCCAAGAAAAAAGTAGTAATTTTGGATAACAAAAAAAGGAGAACGGGTGATGGGCCGGATCATGATGGTCAAATTGGAAACACAGAGTTATACATGGGCTCAGATGAAGAAAATTTAGATGAAATGGATTAGGAGGCAAACAACAGTCCAGTATTGAATAATGATCCAAAAATGGGTTTTCGGCGGGCTCTGGTACAGGGGTCCGCCAAGGATTATGAGTACGCTGAGCTGGAATTTCCGCGGGCTTGGGACCCCGTGGGCCGTTCAATTCCTAAAGGAAATAATTTTCTAAAAGAAACCCAGCATAGTATTTTTGTGCGAAACATTGTGTAAAAAGGATACGATTGAGAAGATTAGAGATATGGTGCAGTTTGAAGGAGCGATTGCAGTTGATGTAGAGGGGAGAAGCGGTGGTATTGCAATGTTATGGAGAAACCAAGAGGAAATTCATCTACTATCATACAGAAAAAATCACATTGATGTGGAGGTTGATATTAGAGGGTGGAGTAAATTCAGACTAACGGGTTTTTATGGTGAGCCAGACCGTTCCAGAAGACGTGATACATGGAAGTTAATAAGGACCTAAAAGCTAAGTCGACATTGCCATGGTGCCTGCTGGGAGATATGAACAATATAATTAACCAAGAGGATAAAAAAGGAGGACCTCCGTACCCATCGTGGTTGATTCAAGGTTTTCAGGATGTTCTGGAAGAATATGAATTGTATGACGTTGATTTAATAAGGTACCCGTATACATGGGAGCGTGGACAAGGGACTGCCAGATGGGTAGAGATAAGATTAGACAGAGCTTTGGTCACTAGGAACTTTACTGATATGTTTTCAGAAGTTAAACTGACTAATTTGGAAATTAGTACCTCTGATCACAGTCCGATCTTCATGGAGCCAGTAAAAGTTACTCAAGCTGCTACGGCTAAAGTTCTCAGGTTTGAAAATTCATGGCTTCGTGAGCCAATGTGTCGCCAAATAGTAGAGGAAGTCTGGTATAAGTGTCAGGGAAAGCCTCTGAAAGAAAAGCTGAGTGAATGTGCTGTGCTTCTAAAAATATGGGGAGAAGAGATTACGGGTAGTTTCATGGATCGAATAAGGCAGTGCAAGACTATTATGAAGAGGTTCAAAGGTAGAAGGGATGCTCAGTCAGTGAAAATATTTCAGGATTCTTCGAATAGGTTGAATGAGGTATACAATCAACAGGAGGTTTTTTGGAGACAGAGAGGCAAACAATTGTGGCTGAAAGAAGGTGATCAGAACAGTAAGTATTTCTATGCTGCAGCCAGGACTAGAAGGAAAATAAACCAGATTAATTTTCTAGAAAATGAAGGTGGTCAGGAGGTGGGGTGGGACAATGGTCTTGAACATACTATGACAGATTATTTCTTGAAGTTGTTTGCGACTACAAATTCTGAGTGGAACCCGATGCTTGAATATGTGTCGAGCAGAATAGATCAAGTTCTTAATGACAGTTTAAATGCACAGGTTGAAGCTACTGAGGTGAAGAAAGCACTATTTAGCATGAACCTGGATAAATCTCCCGGTCCAGACAGTATTAGTCCGGGTTTTTATCAAAAGTTCTGGGGCATTGTTGGTGGAGATTTGGTCGAGTTAGTTCGTAATTTCATTGCAGAGGGCGAGTCGAAGGATGATATAGGTGATACGAACATTGCTTTAATACCAAAAAAGAAAAATCCCAGAAATATAATGGATCTTAGGCCCATATCTTTATGCAATGTAAGTTATAAAATCATCTCAAAGGTGTTGGCCAATAGATTGAAATTGATGCTCTCTAGTTTGATCTCAGAAAATCAGAGCGCGTTTATTCCGGTTAGGTTAATAACGGATAACATAATGGTGTCTTACAAGGTGATGCATTATATGAAACGCAAAATTCAAGGTAAAACGGGTTGGATGGCGTTGAAGTTAGACATGAGTAAAGCGTATGATCGTGTCGAATGGAGTTTTCTGAGAGAAATGTTGAAACAAATGGGATTTTCGGTGCACTCTATAAAGCTGATGATGGCCTGTGTTTGTTCAGCAAAGTATCAAATTTGCAATGCAGGTAGAAGGTTTGGCTCCATAACACCTACACGTGGTATCCGTCAAGAAGACCCATTCTCGTCCTACTTATTTTTTATATGCATGGAAGGTTTGTCTGTTTTAATCAGAGAGTATGAACAGAGACGTAATTTAACTGGCATTCAGGTGGCAAGAAAAGCACCACGTCTATCCCACATCTTTTTTGCTGATGACACTTATATATTTTGTAAAGCAAACGAGATAGAGGCAGAACATATTGTAGATTTGTTACATATTTTTGAGCGTGCTTCAGGTCAGAAAATAAATGCAGATAAATCATCTGTATTCTTTAGTAAAAATACTGCTCAAGAGATTCGAGAAGTGATTTGTGATATGCTGCGTTTCAGAGAAGCAGGAGATAATACAACGTATTTGGGTCTGCCCAATATGTTGGGTCGAAACAAAACAACATTGTTTGGTTATTTAAAGGATCATATGAAGGAGAGAGTGCAGGGGTGGGATAAGAAATGTTTGTCGAGAGGAGGGAAGGAGTTGTTGATAAAAGCTGTAGCACAAGCCCTCCCCAACTATACCATGAGCATGTTTTTTCTCCCCCAGCTGCTGTGCACAGAGTTGGAAAGGATAATGAATAAATTCTGGTGGAATAATTCGAAGAACAATAGGGGTATTCACTGGATGCAATGGGATCGAATGTGTTCAAAGAAATCAGAAGGTGGACTGGGTTTTCGAAAATTGCAGGACTTCAATGTAGCACTATTGGGTAAACAGGGATGGAGACTAGTCACTAAAACGGGAGCCTGGTTGAGAGGATTTTTAAAGCTAGGTATTATCTTGAGGGATCGTTCTTGTCAGCAGAGATTGGAAATAGCCCGAGTTACATTTGGAGATCAATCATGGAAGCTCAGGTGATTCTAAAACAGGGTGCAGTTCGCAGGGTTGGCACAGGTACAACAATATCCATAACTAAATATCCATGGCTAACTAATAATGATCCTTATGTCCATACTGATAATGAAGCTATAAGAGACAGAGCTGTGTGTGATTTGATGATACCGGGTCAATGTGTATGGATGATGAGGTAATAAGAGATGTGTTTTTGGACAGAGATGTGCAACTTATTTTATCTATACCTCTGAGGAATGATGATGAAGACAGATGATTTTGGAAATGGGATAGAATGGGTCAGTATATAGTCAAGTCGGCTTATGCAGCAATTCAAGAAGCTAAGCATAGTAACAATCAAAATGATAGTATACCTTGGAAGAAAATATGGAATGTAAAAGTGCCACTGAAAGTAAAGCATTTCATATGGAGAGCTTGCAAGAATATTTTACCTACAAAGGACCAGCTACTGATTAAAAGAGTTGATGTTATTGACAAGTGCCCAGTCTGTAATGATGTGACTGAAACAATTTATCATGTTTTGGTTAATTGTACTCTGGCGAAGCAATGCTGGTTAGCCACAGGTATATCTATAGAGGAGAATATCACTTCGAATTTCAGTATATGGATAAGCTCAGCTGTTCAGAAGTATAACACAAGAGAAATTCAGGAGGTTTTCATGGTCTGTTGGTCGATATGGAAGAATAGAAATGAAGTCATATGGAATCAGTGTGGAAAGGAGTATTCAGATGTCTGTAGCGCGGCAAAACAAATGCTTAACCAATGGAAGAACGCTCAAGATAAGTCGTTCGATCATTTTCTCGGTTTCATGCACCAAGAAGATGGCAAGGAGCGTTGGGAATATCCACAGGAAGGAAGGGTTAAGATCAATGTCGATGCAGCAATATTTGAAAGCTCTAACACATACTGTCTATCCATGGTAGCTCGAGATTTCAGAGGTAAATTGGTCACAGCTACCACTAAATGCAGAAGTGGTCATGTAACTCCTGAACTAGCAGAAGCTTTGAGCATCAAGGAAGCTTTGAGTTGGATTAAGGACAGTTTCAACCAACCAGTGATAGTGGAAACTGATTGCTTATCGGTAGTTCAAGCAATCCGTTGTTCAACAGTCCATCTGTCCTATCTTGGAAGGGTAATAGAGGACTGTAAATCTCTAGTGTCAGAATTAAAAAGTTGTCTTGTGACGCTTAATTTTGTTAAGCAATCTGCGAACAAAGTGGCTCACTTCTTAGCGAGACATAATAGTTCTGTAGCTGATCGCGTTTGGAATGGGGAATGTGTTTACCCAGAACTCTATCATGTACTCAACAAAGATTTGATTCAATGAAATCTCTCTATTTGGCAAAAAAAAAAAAATCTCCCTCACTAAACCCTTTGAACATACTTCCAATCTAAGATCCACTATGAGCTATCGTACTTTCTTCAAGCTGAAGGTGTTAAACACCATGTAAACTCAAATCTCCATAAAAACTAGCTCTTCAAATTCAAAGCCCAAAAGTCCTATGCCAATCATCTCAGACACCTCTGAAACAGAAGAAGAGATTGGTTCCGTTAGTCACATGTTTCCCTTGGATAGGATGTATCTGAACCACTATCATTTGACAATATCGACCAACAAAATCGAAGGGTGAAGAGAGTTAGTCTGATGATGAGACTGCATAAAATGAAACTATGATGGCTAGCAATGTCTTGTTTGCATGTGAAAACATGAGTTCATGGCAACAGGAGTTCATCAATCAACTCTTCCAAATTGAAAAACTTGTTGGCCACACATATCACATGTGGTCATACCTTAACCAGATAAAAGATGTCATCGGGTTGACAATTTTGAACCTGACCAAGCCATTTCTTGTGTTGTCCTCTCCGCCTAGTTCTTAAGACTCGGATCATCCCTGCCTTTATCATCAAGGATATCATAGACTTCTAGAACATAGCCCTCGACATTTATCATCAAGGATATCATACACCAATCTCTACCGCTTGGCGGTGTGCATGTACATCCTTTATGATTCTTTACTTAAGGCTCGGCTTACTGCTCTAGAATTAGGCTTCTTCTACAAGTTGAAAGAGACAAGTAAATCACAAGATTTTCTACCTTACGACATGGAACGTGCACAAGGGTAAGTTTATCAAGGGGTACTAACAATATTTATTTTGGTACGAATGTCCAGAATATATGAAAGATTTTAACATGTCAGCATATAAGTATCACTTAGTAATTTTATTCTTTCCCGTGTATCGACCTTCCACTCAAACTCCCTCTTGTTGAGTATGTTTATCATATGTCTAATAGGGATGCTAGTAGAGACACCACTAGAAAGGGAAACAACTCAAAAGAGCCAAGAAAGCCTTAGAGATGTGGTGCAAAGCTAGGAGACGGTGCTAGTTTGCTCGCATCTAAGAAATTACTTGAACTAAGTTTCAGCCAAAATGGGAATTCTGGGGTTCCAATTATTATTGGAAAACGCGGAGAAAAAACCTCTGTAAACAAGGGTCGTCAGTCCCACCCAAATTCTTATATATACTTTGTACATTTTAGGCCTGTTTGGGAGAAGTTTTTAAGTGGGCTTATCTCTTGCAAGCATGTAAGAGTTTATCGACGAGTGTTTGTCGACCCAACTTATAAATATAATTTAGAACTTATAAATTGATAAGTTGAAAGTTGGTAATAACGTATTTTTTTCCAACTTATTTTGACTTTTTCACTTTTTAGTAATTAAAATTTTAACAGATATGCTTTTAAATATTTTTTTTAATTTAAAATTCATGATTTAAGATAATTATATTTATATTTATTTTTTTAATTTTTTAATTTTTTTAATAAAAAATTCACTGACTTAGAAGTACCAACCAACCAACCAAACGTACCCAGTATATACTGCATAAAGCAGTGTCTGGGGAGGGTATTATGTACGCAGTCTTACCCTCACTCACAAGAATGAAGAGGTTGTTTCCACAAAGACCTCGGGCTTGTGTGTACACGTTGATGAGAGTAAAAAGTGATCCATAATGAAACATAAAATTACGTAAAAACTTACCCGACATGAATTTGATCATATAATCAGTAAAGTAAGCGAGGGACAGTACTTGTCACATGGTTTTCTTCACCTAGGACTGTATAACTTATAACTTTATAAGTAAATTTTTCCAAACAATTATATAACTTAAAAGGATTTATCTATTTATCACTTATTTTTATTTTAAGGTTCCAAACATGCCCTTTATGTCTTCATTTGCTTGAACAAGGCTTTAGTTAAGATGAGGGTACTGGGATTCTAATTGTTGTTGGGAAACGCAAAGAGGGAACCTCTATGAACAAGTAGCCCCCAGTTTCTTATGTATAGTTTGTACGTTTCATGTCTGCTTTCGTGCATCATTTGTATTTTTCCTCTTTTATCGTACTTATATTGACTATGATTTAGAAAATAATTCATTATCTCCCATGTTTGCCTTGAACATATATGTTGAAATTTGGGTGTTGGCCCCAAATGGCACTATTTGGGAGAGAATGGCCCCAAATGGCATAATATAAAAATCTGGCCCCAAATGTCACTTAGAAACGCTAAGGCGGGTAGCGTTTATAAATTTGGGGACTAAAACGCAACATAATGTTGCGTTACCTGATTTTTTTTTTTTAAAAGTACCAAAACGCAACCCAGGGTTGCGTTACTTGTTTTCAGACTTTTTTTTTTTTTTTGAAAGTGGCATAACGCAACTCAGAGTTGCGTTACTGACTTTGTACACGCTAGCTTATACAGCGTCTTGTCCGGGACTTAAATAGAAGTGCCGTTTTGCACTTTAAAATGCTACTTTAAATAGTATTTTG